>VZTT01008758.1:33979-76539 GCA_013400855.1 Buphagus erythrorhynchus
CATCTCCAACCTCAATCATTGCTAATGGATTCGGAACTGGCCAGCACTGGATCTGTCTTGGAGCCAGCTGACATTGGTTCTGTTGTACATGGGGGGAGCTTCCAGAAGCTTCCTACCGAAGCCACCCCTGTATTCCCCCCCACTACCAAAACCTTGTCACACAAACCAATAAAAAGCCTCACCTCTGTACTAGCATCCTGCATGGACACCTCTCTAAAATTTAGGCCAATATTTGTACCATGGAAAGTCACCAAGCAAACATTTGAAAAAAAAAATCTATTCTCAATTGCAGATGCCACGTACTGAGTAGAAGCCAGATCCTCTGACTATTTTGGAAAGAGAAGGCAGGTGGAAACCTTGACCTACGGAGCAGTTAGCTTTGGCTGCACATCTCCAGCTTTTCCAACAAGAGGAAGCATTTTATGTTTCTAGCTATGTCCAAGAGCTCAGCCTTGAGGAATACAAGTCAACGAGCAGCAACAGCACTTCTTGACCCTCACAGGCCTGCTTTGAATAAAACCAGGGATACATTGAATTGAAATGATTGAGGTTGGAGATGGGAATGAGTTTGCTGTGAATCACATGGCTGCAAAAAGGTTATGACGTGCCCAGCCTTCTGTATGGCACAAGGGAGGGAAGACAGGTGTCTCATGAATTATGAGTAAAGTGGGACAATTTAGGGAAAGTTTTAACTTTAAAAAAAGGAAAAAAAAGAGGAGACCAAAAGCCATTAGATACATAACCTTGTAGTCTAATATGGCCATAAATTAACAGCTGCACTATATTATGTAAATTTATGTTAAATTATTCACTACCTGTCACCATATCTCCATAAAAAATCTACATACTGACATTTACGAAAAATGACATCTTCTGATAATAGTTTTGCTACGTATTTCAGTGGCTGCAATTGCCTTTTAACCATCTTGACTGCTGCTGAGGCAAACACTACTGAAACAGAGAGGCTTTAGGAGGTCTAATGAATTCGTTAGTATTCACAGATTCATCCTCCAGGAGGGTACTGTCCATGTAAGTCAGTGTCCTTAGGCAGCACACCTCTTCCTTTAGCTTCAAAACTTGCTGGAGAGGAGCCAGGAAGGATCACACAGGTCCCTCCATCACTCCAGCTATGAGCTGGAATTGGATACCCTGTAAAGACCCTGGCTGCACCCATTCCGTGTTGAACGTGCCGGTCACTGAGCACAGCAGGGCCATGTTGGAGGGGCCTCCTTCCCCGTAGGAATCCAAGCAACCCTCCAGTTGTGAAAACCTGAATCAGAGCTCTTCTTGAGATAAGATCTTTATTGAATCACACCTGGTTTGAGATGGACCTTCAACTGCCCAGCTGTGTGCTTCTGCTGGCTGGAACTGACACACACAAGTGGGGTGCCCCAGCAACCCTGGCTGAAGCGAGGCACAGCACACGGGGACACATTATCTATGCTTATTCTAAACAGAACATACAGTGAGTTTGGGAACCGGCGTGTGTGATCCTCCACAGCTTCTGAAGCAGTGGTGTCCTTCCCCCCCAGTTACAAAGGGAGCTCATGATGTGGGTTCACGTGAGCCTCACACAGATTTACTCACCCCACACTGCCACTCTGCAGAGATGGTGAAGCCTGAACAGCAGGCTCTGGCTGTTGGCCTCCTCCTGAAGGGTCTAGGCAAGTAGTTCTGGCTCAGCCCTCCAGTCAAGGAGGAAATCTGACTGGTTTCATCATGCATTTGCTGGCTGACCTATAACATCCAGCTAAAGCACAAACAGACCTGCACCCACAGAACACCTATTTGCTCAGGTGGCTCTGCCATGGCTTAAGGTAACAGCAGCAACTGCAGTTCACTGAAAGACTTCCACTGATTCATTTTGGAGCAAGCCAAGGATAAGGAAAAAAATTCTGTAGTGCACTAAGAAATGGGAAAGAAGGTTGACTTCTTCTGCTTCTTCCTGATAAATTTTGAGTATAAGCTAAGAAAAGAAGCAGAGGGCAAAAGATAAAAGAAAATTCAAGCACCATCCTATTAAGCCAAAAACCATGCTATAAATGACTAATGTACTTCCAGGGCCACTGTCCCTAATTTGACCTTGCAGTTCTGCTCAGAAACATTAAGCCAACATTTCAGAGATGGGAGAAAGGAAGAGGGGATAGATGTTACAGAAAGAAAGAAGGGAGGGAGGGGAGGGAGGGAAGGCAGAAGAATAAACAAGCTTTTGCAACAGCAGGAAGCTCTCTCTTAATTCTGAGATAATGAAACGCTTCTAACCAGGCCCAACTGCTGAATATTACAAGAGCTATCATCTCATGTGGATTGCATGCAGCTTTATTTTCTACTCCCCTGCATAGACTGAGTATGATTCACAGCACAGTCACAGGAAACAGTCATTACTATTTATTTGGAGTGAGATGAGTGACTGCTCTAAACAGCATCAACTGCACCTGCGATAGTGCAGAGAATCTTTTTTTATTAAGCACACCCATGCCTTCTTTCTTTCCTTTCTGCTCTTCAATATTCTCTTCACAAAGAACACTTTATTTCAGTGCTGGCTGCATAGCTGAAAAAGGGAAGAGGCAAATTTACAGCAATCATTAGAGAAGATGCAGAAGCATGGCAGCACACCCTGGCTTCACCAGTTTGTGTGCACAGAAACATCCCCACACCGTGCACATGCCACAGAAACAGTCTGTACACAAAGAGAAAGAGACAATTCATGAAATATAGCCACTTATAATAAAATTATAATAATAATTGCCTGGCTGTGGGTGAGCCTGCTTGCCCCCATTTTGTACATTTACTGCAGCTGGAACATGTCAGGATACCCTGAACTCACTCCACTCCAGACAGCCCTAAAAAAACAGCTCATCTTCCTCAACCTCTGAGCAGCTCCTCTGTTTTCTTTACAAGACACTGCTCACAATTTTGCTGCAGCAATTTATCTCTGGCTATACAGAGAGGTGGGCAGCTGGCTCCCTGGTTGCTGCTGCTCCTTCTCCTGCCGTACTTTAGCAGCCGATGCTGAAGCCTCCCCGGCCCCCACACGCTGTAGCTAGGAGGTGACAGAGCCTCAGTCAATTCCCACAACACTTTATTCTCCCCTTTAGCAGTCTCTGCTGATGAAGGTACTCTTCAGACTGCTATTTTGAATTTAACACACAGTTATGGAGAACCCAGGGCACTCAAAGCACAGACCTCTCTCTCTTCTATAGCCTTTATTGCCCAAGTGCATGCACCTGATGTGCTTACAAAAAAATGTCCTTGCTGGCAAAATCCTCTTAAAATGGCTCAGCTCTGTTTTTGCTGGTTTCAGGCCAGCAGTAAGAAGAAGCTAAGACCATTTCATCCCTCTGCTGTAGGTATCAGTATCTCAAGTACCTGCATCCTGTGATGCCATTAAAAGCTTCAGGAAATTAAAAGTGTGGGTTTTCTTGTTTGTCTAACAAAGTAAGGTACTTCACAGTATAATGGATTGCTCTTGAAAACTAATACTCCTAATAGCAGCAAACAGATGCACAGACCGGACTGTTTTATCCATACTGAATTTGGGTACTTTTTTTTTTTTGTAAATTGTGTGTGGTCTCTGAAGAGAATGTGATTTCAGATCACAGCAATTAGGGGAAAATCCTATTTTTTTTTCTTATTCTCCTATATAATCATTCTGATGCCACATGGGACTGACACATAGAAAGCTTCCTCACCAAACTGGGAGCAGATCAGAGCCCAGCACCTTCATGAATGAAGAATCATGGTGAGATCAAAAACACATAGGAGAGCATAAAGGAGGTACAGAGCTTGGAAGTGAGGACAGATAACAGAGAGAAGAAGGGGCAGCAATGACTTTGTGGTGACTTCTCTGCTTACAGTACAACAGTGTGGTAATCACCTGTACCAGGTGATTCCACACCCAGATGCTAAAGCAATTGGTATAGATAAAAAAAAATGGTGCAAAAAAAGCTGGTTAGGAGAGTTAATACATAAACCACTAAAAAATGCTTTTGACTGACTACTGTTCCTAGCCATTAATTGCATGCTATGTAAACTTTTCCCTAGCTGGAATTAAAAAATCTCATAGTACTGCTTCTCTTATCACCACCTACCAAAGGTTTACTAAAAGACAACTTATTTTCCACCTCGGGTCTCAGCAACTGCAGCCTCTGCCCTGTGAGGAGAACAGTACAACATTCTTCTCTTCTACCAGGATGAGAGATCTGCTCCACCATCCACATCAACATCCAAGCAGCAGATGTGGCCAACCAAGAAGTAAGGACACTCATTTCATTATGCAAGAGTATATAGAAAGTGGAAGCAGTATTATACTAGGCAGGTGAGAAATACATCCTGGAGCATTAGGTCTTCTCCTGATTCCAAAGAGAACATTTTAAATCCTAAGGCAGGAAAATCACCAAAGGCAGTCCAAGTTATGCCACAGTTTGTTTTGCAATATAGATATTAGCTCACTAGGCACTGATCCCAGGCTCTTATCACTTCACTTTTGTCTTCAATAGCCATTAGTCAAGCATTACCTGGGGACAGATTCTCCTCCTGGTTACAGCACAGTAAACCCCTGAGCTGACAAGGTTATTCCATATTTATACCCCCAGAATTGAGAGGTAGGTCTCATATTTTATTTTATTTCTGCAACTGGAGGGAACTGAGGTACAAGATAGGAATAGCCTTGTAGACAGGAGCAGCACAAGGCTGTGCTCACAGGCTTGCATGGAGGGGAATGAGCTCTGACCCAGCTGGGAAAGGAGCTGCTCCACAGCCTCAGCCTGGGAAGCTTCCCAGGGGACAGCATGGTGAGGGCCTGAGTATTCATCCACTGCACTTGCTATTGCTCTCAGAGCCTTCCATCCTTAACACCATCAGAGTGAAGCCTTTCTTGTCAAATTATTTTAGATAAAAGCCAGAGTTTGAGACAGAAAGTGTTTCTTGACATGTGAACTCTCAGCCCACGAGCAGAGTGAGAGCTACAAAAGATTCACAGGCTCCCCCATCCTCCATAATGTTTAAATGATTAATTAACAATTTCAAGAAAGCAATTCGTAAAAGGAAAAAGGGCAGATTTTCAAAACTATCAGCTTGCAAATGAAGTAGAGCCAATTCTCTGGCAAACCTTCTAACAGGGTTTCACATTATTTGTTTTATGTTTCCTAAAGATCTGTCCCTAGCCTAAATCCCAGCAGGAGGAGATGCCATTGGAGTTTAATTACATTCCACCTATGGGAAACATTCAAGAAACAGGGATCTGAAAAAAAACCTACAACTTTGTCTAAAAAGAAAAAAAAAAATGAAAACAATAATCTGATTAAAGCAATGATATGAATGTACTGTACCTCCCAACCACAGGTTTAAAACATTATCTTCTCAAAAGCCTCAAGGCAAAGAGCCAAATTGTCATGTGAAGCCAATAGAATAGTTATACCATCAATTTACAGCACACACTCAGCATTTAGACCTATAGTTTAAGTAAATAGTTATGAGACATGGCATTTTAAAGGGTTTTGGTGCTTTAATTTTTTTTCTCTTTTATATGAACTAGACATGCCACATGCTGTGCTGAAAATCCTTGTGATTCAGGACAGGTTTTATCTTAGAAATAAGCTATGGTTAGTGTTTCAAGGGATTAGCATATGGCCTGCGCTCTCCTGGCTGGGGGGTGTGTCTGTGTGTGTGCACACCCACCTCACAAACATCTGCCTGGCCCCCAGCAGATGCTAAGGCACAGCTCACCCTGGCCAGGAGGGTGGGCACAAGTCGAGGATGTGCACAGCAAAAGCAAAAGGGAGACTCACTGATCCACAGCCACGGCAAGGAAACCTGCTGCCATCAGCAGAAGTGTGAAGGCGACGGAAAGAAAATTGCAGGCAGCCTCCTCCAGGTATAATTCTTTAAATCTGGGAAACCCATCTAGCTGAAATATCTTTCTCTGCAGGAATAGGGCAAACGACCCCTGTGCGTTCAGCTGGGACACCTAAATGGTGAACTAGGCAGTGGAGGAAAAATACTGCATTCTAAGCTGAGAGGAAAAACTAGGCATTGCCACTGTTCCCCCTTCTGGTACCCCTAAATTGCCCACCTCAGGGTTCTGTAACTAGCCATGATGAGACCCAACCTCAGCACTCAGAGGAGCTCCCACGAGGGGCTGCAAAAGGAGCAGTGAGCACCACTGACAGTCTGGAGTCGGCACCAGGTCCTGCTGTACACAACAGAGAGACTTGCCACTAAAGAAGCACTGAAATATTTAATCATTCGAAACATTCAAGTGCGACAAAATTATCAATGAAACTAATTAAGAATCTTGAGATAATAAGCACTGATCACAAAATGTTCCACTCTAGTGCCTGCCATCAGGCAGTCAGGATTTATAATATCAGTCATTTATAAAACCTAAACCCTGAAGGATCTCAGTGCACTTTCAAAACATGTGCCTCCACACCCACATAGCTCTGCTCCCCAAGGTGACTCGAACTACTCATGCACACTCAGCAAAGGTTCCCAATTAGGGGTGAGGACTTCAGATCACGATGACAGAAACGTGAGTCACGGCAAGCAGAGAAGCTGGGAAGTGCCAGCTTTGGTGTCTGCAGGGCCAGGTCCTGAGTTCTCAGCCAACCCAGCTCTATCACAGGCACCCAGAAGGGCAGGCCACAGGAAGGTGAGACAGCAGTGCACAGAGCAGACTTGGGGAGGAAGGTGGTCACGGATTCAACTAAAAGAGCAAGACACCAGCGTTTTATGCACTGGGATTTTCCAGCAGTTTAGGACAGGAAGTGAACTGGTGTCAGGCGATTAAAACACTGCAGATGGGTCTTTAAGCAGCCAACATGTAAATGGGTTTTGGCAAAGATACCGCAACTAACAGTCTGGGTTTTTTTTTCCTTTTTGTGAGAAATGCCATTTTTAGGTACAGAGAAATGGTGCCTTCTGCCTGCTACGAGCAGGTGTACAGATGTCGACAGCGAGTTCAGGCGAGTGCCAGGTACTCGAGAATTGTCACTGGGTGTGTGAGCTGCCTCACACCATCTCTGAGCTTTGGCAGGAGGCAGGTTTTATTTTCTGCTGAGGTTTCCAATGAGACAGTTCTCCAGTAGACCCTGTCTCTGGGCTCAACACAGCTCGATTTTTGTGTTTGTTTCTAAGCTGAGCCATCTCTGCCAGGCCAGCTCTAAGCGAGGGGAGCGGTGGGTCCCTGTGAGTCACCTGCGTGGCTCCGGAGGAGCTGCCCTGAGACAGGCACAGCTAATCTGGAATGACGCCTGGTAACTGCAACAGCTAATTTCAGACTCAAGGCACCAATTTCCCAGTCACTTTGTAGCTACACTGTGTTACCGTAACAGGTTCTCTGCACAATTATCACTACACTTAGTAAGTTATTCATTTCCGAGAGAGCTAAGAAGCCTTGTAAATTATTTTCACTTTAAAGAAAGCAGACGTAGTCCCCTCTGGAGAAAGTAAATAGGAAAGTTTCTTGCCCTCATTTTGTTTATTATTAATGTTTGACAAATAATATTATCTCATCATTAGTATTAAAATACATTTACTCCAAAAGAAAAATGTAATAAACAGGCAAGAATTTAAAACCCAGGTGCACGTGCCATTGTGGCGATGGCATGCATCAGGCACAGGCAGTTTGAATATTTTATAATTCATAATTTTTTTCTTAAATAATTAACTACCTTTAACTAGTGATTGTCCAGCCCTACCACTGCTGTGGGTTTAACTGTGTATTAACAGCTCTGAGTGTTCCTTTTGTGATTCTGCTTCTCCCTGCTCTGAATCCAGGCTGTCTACAAGCCCTGCTTGACTTTTAGGTTAGAGATCTGTTTCCTGCCTCACACTGTAACATATGTAAATCCATTTTCTACAGCTTTTCCCCTGCAGTAGACTCAACTCCAGTTAAGATCTCTAGTGTTCACTGGCTGGACCAGCATTCAGTCTAGTATCTCTTAGCACAGTGGAGAAACCTGCTTGCTCCAGCTGGTGATGTGGGCTTATGTGATTCTGTTTGCCTCTTGCAGTGCAGAAATTAAGAGTTAAAATCCCATACCTTGGTTTGATTACTGCACTGCTGACAGAAATGCAGGACTGGACCAGGAGACAACATGTACTGAGCTACTAAAGAGTTGTACCCTTTGGACAACTAATTGAAATTAAATCTGTTCTCCCAAAAGATTTTACAAAAAAAATGTACTACCAAAAATGACCTGGTCTATAATTATCATCTCACAGCATAGTCCAGTGTTGCAGGATATACAAGTGTACATAAATTTAGATCCATAAAGATGCACATGAAGGCTTGATAGCGTTTGCCAATGCACTCACTGCTTAGAATTTGCATATCTGCATGTGCACAGCAAGGGTCTCATGGCTACCACATTTCTCTGCAAAGTCTGAGCCTAAGTGGGATTAAAATTAATTCTTCCTTAACCTGAAATGCTAAAAATGCAAAGGACAGCATTCAGATTTCTATTCAGTTTCAAGCAACCACTATGGCAATTAGCTTTGACTTGATAAAAGTTCTGGTAACAATATTTTCCTACAAAACAAAACTTTAACCCCCAACTTGAGGCAACACTTCCCATCTAATTTCTCTTTGTGCATTTATAGAACTATAGAAACAGAGAATAAATACATAGACAGATCTAACAACACTTAGAAACACTTAACTGCAGCAACTACAACATTTGAAACGCAAAGGGCACACTGAGCAAAACCAAGTCTGTAAGATAAGCTCAGTAAGATTTCACACTGGTGGAAAATTGCTTTTAAAATGCTCAATGCAGTTCTAATACCCGCATTTTTCCAAAGGATGTTAAAACCCCACAGGAGAACCTCTGAAAGCAGGCACACATACTGTCAAACATCTTAAAAAAAAAAAAAAAAAAAANAAAAAGAAATCATTTTAGGAACAAACTGTTTTAATACAAGAAAACACTAGCAGGTGGTATCACTGTGGTTTACAGGTGATATATTAATCTTTATTTAGGAGAAAGATAAGTAACTTAGGGGAAGAGATGAAACAAAACTGTGGTAAATTCATGATAAATTTTTGCCAGAAAGATTCGGGTAGGAGGGCATGACATATTCCCAGCTATTTTTATGTAGGATGTCAGGACTGGTGGTGAGATGAACCCATACAGCAGGAATGAGGATCAACACAGGGCCCAATTCCAAAGGTCACTAAACATTAGAAAAGTTCACATCTGAATGCTGTGGCCTGGATCTATCTGTGATTTTTCTTGCAATATCAGAGCTAGGAAAGAAAGCAGGATGTGCGCTTAGCACCAAGTCTCTGTCCTTGCATTGTTCTCTCATTTAAGTGCACTGCTAAGGCTCCACTGATAATAAGAGATTGATTTAAAAGACCATTCCACAACCTAAGCAAACAGTGAGCCTGGCTAATGTTACATATCATATCCTCTTGTCATTTACTGCTACTCTGTGTTTACTGTGGCTCTCACTCCCCCTCAGTACCAGCCCGAATTTGCAGCAGAGCAGCTGGTCCTCCGGGGTTGATGGCACAACTGCAACCCCGAGCCCAGCAACAGCAGTCTCTTGATTGATTGTAAAAGCACAACCCTGCTCTCAGTTAGGCTCTGAACCTAAACAACCTCCTCCCAAGGCTTTTGGTCAAGTCTTTGCAGGTTTCCTAAATGATAGGCACCTCTACGTCACAAGATGAACCTTACCTCTGGTAAGATCCAAAATTTAATCACGTATCTGCATTCCTCTATCAGTATTTCTACTTCAGTCCAACAGAGATTATGAAAGTAGGTGGTGTGAACAAAAAAAAAAAATCAAAAAATTTGTCTCCACTCCACCAGTAACTTCTATCAGAAAAGCTATTATTTTGCATGGATTAATCTTCTTATGTCAAATTCAGTACACAGCATGACGAAAACATCCATGCTCTTCCCATTAGCACAGGAGGAAAACTTAATGGAGTGTGTTATGTTTTGCTTTGTCTTTCTCTCATCATTTTTAGAATTACTGGTTTTGTTTTGTGCCCCTATCCAACATGATGAGTGCTGCTCCTTTCCCTCAAATAACTGGACTTTGTGAGAGCAAAGGGGAGTGTCTCTGGAGCCTGATTCTCATGCTGCCCTACCAGGGCAGCAGAAACAGGCTTTACCCCAGTTGCAAGCCCTTGTTTGTTAACATAACAGCAGAAATGAGGTGATGATAATCTTGCTGCAGATGAAGGATGAGGCTGATGTACACACACCTTGATGGGCCATTCCCATTACAGGAAAAGAGGGCATAAATGTAAACTGAGAATCTGGCTTTGCAGTTACCCTGGATACAGTCAGTAGGATTTATATGTTTAATTAGAGCAAAAGGTAGAAACCTCCACAGTCTTATGAAAACGATATGTTAAACAACACTTTGCCCAACATTTCTAGAACACCAGAACTTGAAACAAGGGAACAAGAACAATTAAAAAGATTACTAAATAATTTTGTTTTGCTTGTTCTTGGGATCCTTCATTTTCAAGTCAGGAAAGACTTTTTACGCCACCTCGTTAAAACAACTGGGAGGGTTTGGGGTTTTTTTTTGTTTGTTTTTAAACACATACACTAATTAATTAATACAAAGAAGTCCCATGTCCTTGGTTGTACACAAGATTAGACTGCACAATAACAAATCCCTAAACTTAAAATGTATCATTTAATGAATTCATAGACAATACCTCTTTTTCCCCCACTGCAGAGTGAAGAAGAATGTGCTTTGTAGGGACTACTGAAAACACTCCTGGAAACAGTTTGCATTTCTGTCCTTGCAGAGGGTGATGCATGTACATCCTTCAATTCGTGCACACCAGTAGATCTGTTGACTTTTGTGTTTTGGATCTCTGATGAAAATCACTGTATTTTCACTTAAATACATGGGGGAAACAGCAGATGATCTTGCAAAGGATTTCTTGTGGAATGTAAATTAACCAGAACATGCAAATACTGTTCTGTGAGTTCTCTACTTCCCATGCCAAAACTTTTAAATTGTCTGTGCCTCCTGAAGAAACAGGACCATTGATTTACATGACCTGTAGGTACTTTTAGAGGTTAGTATTTATGTACCATTTGGATGTTAACAAATTAAAAGTGCTAAAATATCCTAGACTATTTAGAAAAGATATGGTATCTTTGCTCCCGCTGTCAAAAGTCTTCTATGCTAAAGTGGCACCAGGTTACCAAACCTAAAGAAAGGAAAATCAGTTGTGTGACAGTTACTGTTTGGGTTAAACATTGTTGAAATCTGTAGGTAAAGCAACCACTTGATTCTGTAATGAAGCTTATCTGCTTGTTATATTTATCCAGAGGGACAGGTCAGGAGGATTACAGCCCCTGTGCAAAGTTGCTGGCAACTGCTGCTGTACAAAATGACCAACAAGGTTTTGTGCACAGCACCTGTGGGCAGAGTGGTTTTGTCAAGGTAGCACTCTCCTGAGAGCTGTGTGTTCAGGAAAGAAGTAAAACAATCAGGAAAAGGAAAACAAAGGAGAAAAGAAGCACCAGGCACCATCTCAGTACAGCAGACACAGTCTGGTGAGGGACTGCCACAGTCCACGCTGCTCCTTGGAGCTGTGAGGAACTGCTGCTCAGTTCCTGCTGGATGGGCAAAAGGAGAATGTGCACAGTCCTTGCAAATAAGTAGGATCGCTTCAAAGATATTTGGCTCTAAGCCAAACAACCCAAAGGCCCTGAAATTTCAGCTGGCAGCTCAGCTCACCACAGGTGTGCAGTCTAAACAGCCAGCAAATTAGGACATGGCACCAAAATCTGACAAACATTGGCATCTTTCTCAGCTGACAACATGGCCACATCCACAGAGGTGCACCTTTCAGTATGGGAGTTCAAACACTCCTTTGGCAAGGGATCAACACACCCAGTTTGCACCCAGATTGTGCATTTTGTCTCACGTTGAGCTTGCTCGGGCAACAGGCAGTATTTTAGGTAACTACTGCTACTGCTTCTCAAATTTCCATAGGAAATTGCTGGTAGTCATGACTTTCATATTACAGAAGGTATCAAACACATACAAAAGTTTTAAAATAATGAGCCATTGGGGGAAATCCCCACAACACAACCTGCGACACTATCTGAAACACTCATGCAACTGGTGTCAAGCTGTGCCACCTAAAGCACGTCTTCAGCACCCACCTAAGACAGCCTGGCAGTGCATATTTGTGAATTTATCACAGCCAGAGAGTAAAATGCTTTTAAATATAATCTTATTTCCCCAGTGAATGCTCCTCCCAGCAGGCATCTCTGCTGGCTGGCGTCTACCAGGCACATTGAGCAAGATCGCTTCTAAATAACTTCTCCCACAACTTGATTTCCTTGCCCTAAAGCCTGGTGATATGTATCTGAACACTGGGATACCAGCACCACAAAGTACCCTCAGCTCAAAGCAAAATATGTTGGAGCAGGATGTGACACTCTGAACCACCCCAGGGGTCTGGCAGAAAGCCAGCCTTGAGGTCAACAGTCAGAGACTTTGGTGGTGAAATCCAAGGCGTTTTAACATTTCTGGAACATCCATCACAAGAGAAGGTGGTTGTGAAGATGTTCTTTTCTAGAGTGGAAGGGAACAGTGCAAAGCTGGGTGAGTGCTGTAATTCAACATACTGCAAAAGGGTAGCTGTGCCCTCCTTCTTAGAAAAACAGTGGAAAAACTCACCTTTGGGTGAAGGGGCATTCATACAGCCTGAAAATAGTGCAGTGAAATTCAAGTAACCCCTTGTGACTACTCCCCCGTCTTCCCTGATGCTGAAACAACATCAGAGCTATCTGCCGGTGGTACTTAAATACTTGTGTTTTTCACATTAGAGAGGCAGGAGTTTTGGACCCCCTGATTCCTATACTTACATACCTTTGGAAATTAGCATAAACATCTCAGCTGGCTACTGATGTGATTAAGATGTGCCTCCACTTTGCAATTTTTTCTTTGAAACAAAGCAAAGGCTTCTGTTTGTTAAGTGAAAACTCCCCAGTGGAAACCCCTCCCTCTTTCCCTCCCATTTCTGACCCCATATTGGGCACTTCAATCTAATTTTGGTTTGAGGTTTTAGAAGCTGAAGGCTGCTTCTGAAGATCACTGAGAGAAAAGAAATCACTGGGAGGAACACCACACTTTGAACTGAACATCCCTGGCGCAATGCATATTTGGAAAAAGAAAGCACTAAGAACATTTCCAGATCAATGTAGCTGCATTTTTCACAACCAGTTAGAAGAAATGGAAACCTATGGTAAATAATGCTGCTTTGTACAAGTCCAATTACCCTGAATGATAAATTGCCTAATTATTTCAGCTCTAGAATCTTTCCCAAGTTCTTTATCCTTTTCTTTGTAGTCACTGTCTGCAGAACAAGAGCGTTTGACTGTTACTAATTAACAAGAGAGAAAGATGCAGGACATTTAGTAAATTCACTTCTGTTTAAATCCCTCTTACATTATTTTTCCCCACCAAAGGGGAAAAAAAAGTAATAATTTATTTAAAAGCTGCTCTGATGGAGGAAATTTTTCTCCATGACTACTCTATGATATTAAAACAGTCAGCTTTTGTTTTGTCCGCTCTCTAGAATGCCAAAAGATTAAAGGCACAGCAAGATTAGATTAATACCTTGAAATTATCTGTAAAGTTCTCTACTTATCAGGCTATTAAATCTAAATTCATGACTGCACAAAGTCGTCTTCCTACTGTATCCTGAGTGCATACGAACTTGATGAAACAAGTTCCAAAAAGAAAGAGCTTTTAAAAATGTTTTGTTCCAGTTCACTACACAATGACTTTCTGGCTTCTTGTTTCTTCGTTTTCCCTTCATTTAGATCAACAACAGCAGCAAAGAATTGTAGATAATAGCCCCATGTTCAGAACATTTTCACTTCTAGATTTTCTCCTTTAAATTTAAAGTGTAGCTAGGAGTATTGAAAAAGATATTAAAGTTTATTCAAAACCTTTATTGAATCTGAAGATCAAAATCATCTTATTGTATTCCATCTTTAAACGTGATGGCATGTAAAGCATTAAAAAACAAACTAAAAAGCCCAAACTATTTTTTCCCTCCTGCTTATTAACAGAGTCTTTACTGAAATCCATTTTTAAGATGTGTAAAAGAAGAATGTTTTACATATAAAATAATATGAATATTTTGTTGAATTCTGAAAGCATGGTTTCCATACAGGTGGAAAACATTGAGTCAATGGGGCCAAAGAGTAAATTGTTTGCACAACATACCTTAATGTGCTATGCCTCAGTGACAGCCAGGGACAATAATTCCTTGGACTGAGAAAGTAATCGAGTTCTCAGTCTCACTACATCTGAGACCTGACTAAGGATGGTAAGCATGCAAGCATCTATTTATCTACTGAGTCTTGGTTAAAGGCCTGACATTCCAGGCCATACAAGCAACTGGCACTTCTAGTTTCTAAAACAATTTGAAGTCTCTCCTGATCAAGGCCCCAAGTGCCTATTCCAGTGGCTACTGCAGCAGTGAAATTCCACTTCTGGCTAGACTGCTTGCATAGAAACCCCTGTAGGGCACTGACCAAAACATTCAAAATATGACCAGTTACACTGAGGTACAGGTGGATTTTGTTGCTCTAAAGGATTTGATTTTGGAGAAGTCCCATAACCTGTCTTATGAAAACCAGACATCAAATTAGCTGGCAATAAGTAAGATTACAGCCACGGACTTCAGGAGAGCTAACTTCAGCCTCTTCAGGGATCTTCTTGGAAAAACCCCTTGGGAACAGGCCCCACAGGGAAGAGGGGTTACAAGGATCCCTTCCTCCAAGCTCAAGAGTGATGCATCTGAATGAACAAGAAATTGGGCAAAGGGGGCAAGAGATTGGCATGGATTAAGAAAGAACTCCCTTCATTACTCAAACACAAGCAGAAAATATACAGGAGATGGAGGGTCAGGCCACTTAGAATGAATTTAAGGAGGTTATCAGAGTAAGTCTCAGAAATGAGACTAGGAGGGCCAAGGCCCATTTGGGGCCAGATTTACATCTGGCCAAGAACATTAAGGACAACAAGAAAGGTTTTTTGAAATACATCAATAACAATAGGAAAACAAAGGCAATGGGTAGAAATCGATGCACAGGAAATTCCACCTGAACTTGAGGAAGAACTTTGCTGTGCAAGTGACCAGGTACCAGAACAGATTACACAGAGAGGGGGTGGAGTCTCCCTCACTGGAGATATTCAAAAACCATCTGGACACAATCCTGTGCCACGTGCTCTAGGATGGCCCTGCTTGAGCAGGAAGGCTGGACCAGAGCCCCTCCTATGATCCCTTCCAGCCTGACCCATTCAATAAATACAAGCAAAAAGTTGTTCTCTGAGACAGTAAAATATATTAACTGATTTGAAATGGAACACTTCAGACAGGATGTGTTTCCTACATTTCTTTGTGTTTTCCTGACTACTCCCTTTGCACCAGTCTTTCTATCTGGTTAAGCAAGGAAATGTTCACTCATATCACTGGAAGACCACTACATTTCTAGAGCAAGGGCACACCCAGAAACACCACCTTTCCTTTCTTTCCATGTTAAAGGAAAAGCAAAAGATGAAGCAGGGCAAACAATACAAAAGCCATCTCATGCTGATTAAAAGTAGCAAAATCATATTGTTAGAAATGAAAATTATTTAAATACATATGTTCTGCCAGGGTGGTAAAGAAGGGAAAAAAAAAAAGGGAGAGGAGGTCACAAGAAGTTCAGTCTACCAAAAACTGCTTTACATAATAATGAAATGCAAACTAGTTTCCACTCCTTCTGGCACCAGCTCATTCAGCCTTCACTTTGAATGCTTATTGACAAATAAATGGACTGGTTACTTCCTATTAATGCTTCCTAATTTATGTACATACCTGGAGGAAAAACTCCATTTTGACCTCACATTCATATAAGCTAAGATCATTTTTGAGCTATGAATATGATGAATACAATTTTAATTTCTTCTTGGTTGCTGCTGGGGATTTGCTGTTTCTTAATAAATTAGGCATGTGTTCTCCTCAGCTCAACTTTTGCACCTTATGCATTTAATATGTGCAGTTCAGGAGTCTGTGTGAAACTTTCAGATTAAAGACCTTCTTTTCTTCAGTCACCATTTATTCTCTCCCTCCTTCTCCCTCTCATGCAAGCACAGGTGCACAAACAGGATTTGTTTTATCAACTGTTCCCCAATACTTCTCCTTCTCTTCCTTTGCCCATAGAATCATAGAATGGTTTCACTTGAAAAGGACCTTAAAGCTGATCTAATTCCAACCTCTCTGCCATCAGAAGGGATATCTTGCACTCAACCAGGCTGCTCAAAACTCCATTCAGCCTGGTCTTGAGCACTTTCAGGGATGAGGCATCCCCAGCTTCTCTGGGCAACTTGTGCCAGTGCCTCTCTACACTCACAGTAAATAATCTCACCTAAACCTACCCTCTTCCTGTTTAAAGCCATTGCCACTTGTCCTGTCACTACAGGCCCTCGTAGAAGGTCCCATGGAAAGTCTTTATCATGAAAGTGGGACTTGTTTTCAGAAATCTCAAGAGTCACTATTGCCCTTACAAGGAAAAATGCTGTTAAAGCAAGACTTTACCCCTTGGTCTTGAAAGCCTCTCAGAAGCAGACAGTTCAAAGGAGATTCCTGCAGCAGACCAGGATGCCAGGGCTGGGTCAACACCTTCATGCTCTGAAGAATCTGCCTGTCAGTCTGGGGACACAGAGGGATCTCATCCCAAATGAATGTTAACTAGCATAAAGCTTGAATATGCTTCTCTGTTTAGCTTAGTATTTAATATTTCCCAGGAGACAAGTTCTTGCCTGATGAATGTAATTGGCTGCTAATGCTGAGAGATAGTGTGGGGTCCTGACACAGATGTCCAAAGCCAACTTCTCTCATTTGTAAGTCTTTTCAAGAGCCAGATAATTTAGCTTCTCTGATTTTTTTGCATTGAGGTTGTGCCTATTGCTAGCTGTTCTCTTTCTTTGCTGAGTATTTAAGATACAGCAGCACATAACTTATGGGAACTTTTAGTGCCTAACATCCATGAGAAAAAACCAAAAATTAGTACAATACCTTTCTGGGCCTGACCCCTACTTCACATTGAAAAACTCCTGAGGGCTAGGCAGGCTGCCATTCAAAGAACAGGCACTAACACCTGTGAAGGTGTCCCCATTCCTGAGAAGTCATGGCGTGTTCAGCTCTTTTCCTACCATATAGAACTCCTCTGGCTAGCCTGGTGAGAGTATGTCCCTCCCTATGTCATGGAGAGGCACAGTGGTAATATTTTCTGTGGTTTGGGCTTATCTCCTTGCTCCCTTCTACTAGGCTCAACTGCCCAGTGCAAAAATTTGATCTACCAATTCTACTTGGGACTATGTTCCACCCTGCAAATGATGTTATCTATCTGCAGCTAAAGGTTAACACTGATATGGATATAAAAATTGATTGGACATTGGTATTAATTTGGCTTACTTTGTCCCTGGAGGAAGTTTGTTAATCACCATATACAGGAGCAGTTGGGATACAAATCCTGAAGAAAATTGTAACCAGTTTCTTGCTCAGCAGTGATTTTTTCCTTAAATTAAAAGCAAATATGCTCTTTTCTCCATAAAAGCCTGAAATGTAATGAGAGAAAGGAGGGGGACAAGGAATAGAAGGAATGGGAGATGCATCCTTTCCTTTACTTCCTCTTTAAACAAATCTGTCTAATCACATTTAAAGTGCTGCATTATTAACATCTTCACCATTAAATGTTCCATGTCACTAGAAAAAATTATTCTTTAACATGAACCCTGAAGCAGTGATAGTGGGTCAATTATTATGAGGATGGCAAAATACCAAAAAAATCCAGGGGTGAAAATGAGTATCTGTCTAGCATACATTGCCTGAGACTCAGTTTTGCTCAAGAATAGCAATAAGGCAGAGTCACTGAGCAGCATGTGACATTGCAAGCAAAAGACAAATTAATCTTCATGGGCAAGAGACTGATAGGCCTAAACAAATGGAAAAATAAAAGGGTATTTTTTTTCTCTTTTCTTTTTATTTCTTTTACTTGGGTGAAAAGGGGTAAATGAACTCTGTGTGTCAACAACAATAAGAAGTTCCTCGAAATAAAAGTACATTAATCATCTCAACAACACCTCATTCCAGGCCACATAGAATCACCTAATCTCAGCTGTGAAAAGGATTTTCCTAGGAAAGAAGTAAAGCTTGGAAAAGTCAAGGAAAAAGTACAGTGACAAGATACAACTGGTGTTTAAAATGTGGAATTTGTTCCTATAAGCTAACTGTAGACTTTTCAAAACAGCAAAGCCAAACCATTCCTAAAAGATATCCTGACTTGCCAATTGATTAACTCAACTCTTTGCATCTCATAAATAAGCTGACACTCCAGAAAGGCTTTGCTGTCTTTGAAAGTCTTTATCGCCTTTGCAGAGCAGGCATCTGTAGGTGGAGTGTAAGAACTACAAACACACGGCAAGCAAGAAGAATTGCTCTCATGTGGCTCCTGGCTGGTCACGCTCTCCCTGCCTGCTCCTGCTTCAGCCAAAGGGGGACTGTGGCTGCCTACAAAGCACAGCTTCTGTAAAGCAGGAACAAGGAACAGGGATCTTCCAGACAGGCCTCCAGGACAACTTCTCTGCCTAGTGCTGGGAGGCTGCCTGGGGTGGAAAGCAGCCTGTGCAAAGAGACACCTGCTAAGGCTCACATAGTGAGAAAACTGAGCCCAAGCTCTTCCACCTCGGTGCTTCCCCTCAGCATTTGAGCCCAGGAACAGGTTTGGGGCAAAGTGGACAAACACTTGGCAAGCTTGGACTCATGACTTTTCTCAGGATACCTCTCTTTATACAGCAGAGACTCAAGATGGTAAAGAGACAAAGCCCCGAGTCTCAAAGTTGCTCAAGAGGCTGGAATTCCAGAAGAGTTAGAAGTCAAAATAACCTCTGCCCAAGAGAAGTGACTTTGGGTCTCCTGAGTCCAAAGCCTCCATTTCCAATCAGTATATTCTAGATACTTACAGCAGAGGAGAAATTCAAGGAAAGACTTATTGTCTTCTCCTAACCTAGCAACCTTTGACTGGTATGTACAGAAACACCATGGGACTAAGATAAATAACTGATTTCAGACACTGCATGAAGAACTGCAGAAATATAGCATAACAGTTCTCGGTCTCTATGCGTTTAAAAGCATCTCTCTATTTGTTTAAAGCAAAACTGATTGCCAACAGCTGACATTCATAAATGATGTGAGGCTCTACAACACCTTTTTAAACAAATAGAGAAATCAAAGAGTGTCATTTCATTCAAGAGAATAAACAGCAACAACACAAAATATTGTTTGTGCTTCCTGGTTCTGTATGTTTTGTGTGTGTATGTGTATGCATGTGTAACAGCAACTCTCTTCTGTAGACTTTTTTTTCTGCACACTATTTACAATTCAGTCTCCCATGATAAATGCAAGCTTTCACCGTCAGCAATATTTCCTTAGTGAAGCTTAGTCTCTGTAGTTGCAAGCTTCTGAGAGCACAGTGCCTTGAGATACTGCATGAAAGGCACCAAACTCATGCAAATTGTTGTAGTAATTCCCTGACAGTGACATCTCTCTGACTTTCACCTCTCATTTTCACTAATGCTCAAAGAAAATCGTCTGTGCTACCAAGGAGACTCTCTGCATAGACTGCTTAAAAATCTAAAGCACTCAATCAGGCACAGAGACACCATAAAGATGGTCCTACCTCTCTCTGCTCTGCTCTAGAAATTTTATGGGAAGGGAAGATTTTGAAATGGCAAAATCTCTTTTCAATAAGACATCTCCATTAGACTGCAGAGGTATTAATGAAGGAGCTTTTCAGTTTGAAGAATAGAATCATAATCCAGTGTAAAGTTTAGTATGATTCCACTCAAATCAGTGATTACCCTATATGAGCAATTGCCACACCCAGTATGTTTGATGAATTACAGCACCAAAATCATCAATCATAAATGAGGAATTTATGCATTAGTCCAGTTCAACCTGGGTTATTCACAACTCACTACACATAGCAGTTAAAAAGGAATTAAACAGCATTTTTTCATAAATGAATCTATGGATTGCAATGACTTTGGAGTAGCATCATTCAATATTTTTGACATGAAAGAATACAGATGAGACAGTCTGGTCAACACTTTCAATTAAACATACTGAAAATATGTACACAAAACAAACACAAAACCTAAAGCTATAAAAAAAAAGTATTTATAGGAACAGTAAGATGTCTTTATATCAAAGAAGAATCTCCAAGTCTCCATTTAAATAGGACTTGGAAGTTTCTTTAAAATTTACAGTCTCTAGACAGAGGTGAAAATGTTGGTAAGTCATACCAGCACTGAATTGTTACAATAGTACTTTGTGGATATGAAATTTGATGGAGCAGAGACATGCTCTGTCTTATCCTGCTCTTCATTCCTCTCACACTGATGTTTCTAAATGTCATATCAAGCAGTAATAAGTAAGAGTAGTACAAAGCTTTTTTAAAATAGAATGGAAAACACAGTTAGTCTTGCAGTCTCCAATTAATGTTTTATGGTAATAGCTGCTCTTTCATGTATTCACTTTTATTTACTTCTCCTGACTCCTGTGCTCTCCTTCACCTTTGTCAGGGCTCCTGAAAGTATTCCTAGGCATCAGTAGCAAGGAGTAGTGAGCTGCTACTCTGTTCTTCAAATCTGAAGCCTTACGTATCTGTGTAGCAACACACCTCAGGTTCTGTAATGCTCAACGCAATGTTTTCCTGTGGTGCTTTAAGTAACCACAGCTTTGTATAGATATGAGCTAAAAAACCCAAAACTTGTAGCATCGAGTCTACCCATTTCTTAATGCAAGGCTTGGTCATCTGTTACTGAGAATATGCAGTAAATTATTCCTGAAGGTGAGATTAGAAATCAGGGAGCTCTTGCTCCAGGCTTTTCTATGCTCTGTACCATCAAGTATGGATTTCTTTTTTGCATGGAGACAGAGAAGATCATTCTCATATCCCTTCTGCCTTCCTTAGCTGCTCCAAGCATGCTTGCTTTCCCCCCTCAAGAAAATGACCTAGTTTCACTGGTTTAACCTGATGTGTTTACTTTGCAACAGATCAGGAGCACATACCTACAGCAACTCACCACATTTCACCTCAGGGTAACAAATAACTTCTTATGAGAAGTTAGCTTGAAGTCACCTATGTTTTTGCACTCTGTTTTGTGCCACTACTCTTTATGTCTAAAATTATGCTGTCCAGTAAAACAACGACAAAAAAAAATTATAATTGTGAATGATTCAGGATTGAGAGCAGGGCGAAGGAAGAGAGAGGGACATTTAAATGCTAAAATTGGAATAGAGGTAAAAAAAGAGAGGTCCCGCATTAAGGGAATCCCCAGAAATTCTGGAAGATGCAATTTTTCATGCTCTAAACTCTGTGGCTTAGGACATAACACACAGAGCAGCTCAGAACACCCAGTGGCACTCAGAAGCAAGTGTTCATCTGCTCAAAATGAACGTGTGCTCCAGGCTTGGTAAGGTTTTGCTAAGCACACGCACACAAAAATCAACTTGCTTTTACAAAAAACCAATCAGTCACATGTGCAAAAACTGTTTCTAAATATATCTTGTGAAGGGCTCTTTAAAAACTCTGCGCAGGGATCATTTTTGACTGAAATGGAGAGGGTGAAGACCATGGGTGCATTCTTTCTCACTTGGTGAACGTGGATAAAAAGCATCTCTTTCACAACTGTATAGCCTCTAACAGTTCAGGGATGGTTAACCACAAACACTGTAAAAATAATCTGGTCTTGAAATAGTAACCTTTCTTTTTTTTCCCCCATGCCCTCCTTTATTGGTATATACCAGGCTTGCTTCTCAGCTGATGCATATCACCATACCTGTACTAATACCAAACATGTACCAGTTTAACCCATCTGAGGATCTGACCCCTCTCTGCTGTCCCAGATCTGTGGTCTCTGCAGAAAGTAATATTATTTTATACAGACATGGAGGTAGGCGTCCTGCCCCCACTAGTTCATATTTAACTCTCTTTTCATCTTGTTTATTTTGCTTTCATGGTATCAAAGCAAGCTGCCCACCCAGCAACAAGCTTGCAGCAAATAGGTGCATCTTATTTTTAGCAGCTTGTCCTTCACAGGGCATACACTACACTCCCAAGGGATTTATGAAGAGGGTCAGGTCAAAGTCTCTATAATTTGAATTTTTATTTGTGTGTTAGAAGAATTATGCTTGTCTTTTCCAGTACAGTTGGAGCACACACAGGGATTCAAAAGTAGAATGGGAAGATGCAGTGTGTGGTGACAAGAAATCACCACTCAGTATTTTGTTTCTCTGCTACCCCAGAGATGAAAAGCTCTGCATGCCCTTTCCCTACACCCTAACGACCCAGACAGAGGTGAGGAGGCAATGTCCTGCCCTCTACAATAACTGAGCTAGAGGCTTCTCCTGCTTGCCAGACTCTAAAATGGACCAAGTACCTCTTCTCACTTTGAGGGAAAAAGACATCATGAAGCCTTGACACTGAGCTATCAGTCAAGAAAAGATGTAAAAAATTCCCTTAGCAAGCAGATGAGGATGGTCCTGGAGGTAAAAAGAAAAACATGACAACCCATGATTTACTCAGGCACTGTTTTCTGAGGACACTTGCTTGGAAGTGCCATCTCCACAGTGTACTCAGGCTGTATGGTGGAGATTGGCAGTGAGATCTCTCAAGACAACTCTGAAACAAACCTGGCTGGACACAACAGAGCAGGATAACATGGTCCTGCCTCTCCTCTGGGAATCTGACTCCCAGCACTGGGACTAGACACTTCCAGCACCCAGCTTTGTATTTCTGCACCACACCGCAGCAGTCTGCACCACACCCGCCCAGGGTTCTCTAACACAGCAGTGCCTCAGCTTTCTCCACCCCCTTTATGCTCTCCCAATGTACCCACTGTGCAAGACAGGCAAACTAAGATCACAGCAAAGGCAGGGGTGCCCTCAAGTACAACACCCAGAGCCACCAAAATACTGCTGCCTGCTCAGATGGACCAACCTTGCTCCATTACAGGCTATTACAAGGTAACCATGCTTTGTGTTTTTGACTGGTGTGCCAAAAAGCTGGAACTGTGCCTGTCATTTATAGCACCTTTTCTCAGATGGCTCTCACATGTCTTTATAAACTTCAGTAAATGAGTATATAAATCACTCGTCCACCACCAAAGTACAATCATCTCTGGGATGATACACAGCAGCTGCTATAAAATCAGACTGCAGCTCCACGCCACAGATTAGGGCAATAAAACATGCTGCATCAGGCAACTGAAATGGATGGAGGACAGAAGGGGGACGTGGTGGAGGGCATTTTGTAGTTATAATTACCTGAGTATAAATTTAGCTGAAGAGGGTACTGTCTTTAATACTTGCACATCTGCAAATCAAAACAGTTTTCCACCACATGTCAAAAACAATCTGACTGTACCATTCCCCATATTTTGGCCTTCTAAAGCCCTTCCATTCTGAAAATTGCAAAGCACCTTGATAAGAGCAAAGCTGATGAGCTGAGTACAAGCAATAACCTAATCAAATTTCTTAGCAACTGACTGGATAACTAACTGTGAGCCTGTAGCTTCTGTGTCCCCTCCCTTCCTCTCTCTTGCATGACAACTGAACACAGCATCTATATATACCCAGTTCTAAAATAGCTTCTGCTCCCGTAACTTGCAAACCGTTCACATAGATCTCATTTTCTAGGCTAAAAGTAGTTAATTGCAGTCACTAAGGGGACTGAACCGCTGCCCTCTTTTCCTTATTCTGGGATGGGCTCCTTGAGCAGTGTATTGCCCCCTCCCACCCCTGCCAAATCATGAACGTTTATAAAAGGAACTCTTTTGAAGGATGGGGCTGCACAGAGGTACAAATTTCCTGTTATCAAGGACTGCAGATGAATCATTATCTTTCTCTCCCTCTCTTCTCCTTGGCCATCCAGCCATATAAGTACCATCTAAAGCTAAACCTGACAACTCATAAAGCACAGGGAAGTTATTTGAAAGGTACTTCCAATCAATATATGACATAGGACAGCATGATTTGGAATGAGGACACCAGTTTGAGTTGAGGCACCCACACAGACTTTGTACAGAGCAGAAATTAATTTGGGTGCCAACTCTGCAATGACTTCTCTGCCACAAGTGTCCCTAGCTTCATAGCCTCTCCTAGATACTGCAAAAGTTGAAATTATTAGCAAATTATTCATAGAGAACCAAGAGAGTCAAGAATTAAGCATTTTAATTTGATTATTATTAAAACATTAGTAATAGTGAGTGGCAGCTCAGTCAGACCATATACAAGCCAGGGTCCATTTAGTTCTTCATCTTGAATCAGAATCACACCCACACGTGAATCTCTTGCACTGGCTCACACTGCAGTCTCCAAGTGCCCAGCAAGGGCTCCTTTAACTGGAACTGGACCAGACCAAGTGCTAAGGGAAATTTGGTAAACACAGAGCTAGACTTTGACTACCCCAGAAAAAACTCCTGAGGTGCATAGAGTGTGTATCCAACAGCCCCCACTACCAGCTGTGCTGGACGATGAATCTGTGCCTATAGGAGCACACTACTTTTTCATGTAAACATGGCCATATGCATGGACTCCCTACGTGGAGTATACTCAAGGAACCAGCCAGCTAATGACTGATTGCACTCAGATTTCTACATACTTTCACAGGAATGTTTACTATTTCACATGCCCATCTACAGAGAGATATGAATGACATCACACACCTATCCTGTAGGATAGCTCTCCCAGCAATTTCCCTTTGGTTTCCTAGGCTGTCAGCTTTCAGGAACTGATGAGGAGATTAACCACATTTTCCTTGGGGATGCATAGTAGGGGCTTCTGTGTGCAACTCTAGCATTACCCAGTAAACTGCCTATACTCCAGGCTAAGTTGCACCTTCACATCTTGGCAGGCCTTAAGGAAGTCAGCTGAACTTGCCAGACATGAGGGTACAATTAGGCCTGCCATATATGAATGAAACAAGTAAATAACTCCAGCTCCTAGAAACAAAAATGCCATTGGCAACTACAGATAGTGAAGGAGAAGAAATTTGAACACAGGATAAGAGAATTAGATACCATGGGATTTTTTTGAAAGCTTACACGTATAATCTTCTGCTAGATAAAAAAAAATTACGAACATTTAAAATAAAGCTTTGAAGTTTATGATTTGTAAGAACACTATTTATGCTCCTACAAAGATCAGTAAATAAAATTGACCACAAAAACAATAGAAGCATTTATAAAAGAGGGAAAAAATAGAAACATGTAGTTTTAGAGCCCGACAATAATTGATTTCAATAATGTAAAATATTTTCTAAAGGTTAAGCATTCACTATGACACAAAGTTTCTAGGTCATCTCTCATGTTGATACATTTACGTTGCCCTGCTCCCTGCACAAAGCCTCAGACCAGCACATCATACTCACGTGTTTTGCAGAGAACTCATCGACCTCCCGAAGCACCTTCTCCTGGCACTCTGGGTTGGTGGCCAGCAAGTAGGTGGCAAAGGACAGCGTGCTCGTGGTGGTCTCATAGCCAGCAATCAGGAACAGGAAAGCCTGGCCTGCTATCTCATCCTCTGTTAGTGCCTTCTGAGCCTTTCCAGCTGGGGCCGTGCCAGCCAGAGGCGCCTCGTTCCGTCTGGGAGCAGCAGATGGGCCGAGCACAGCCGAGCACCCGGCTGAGTCGCAGGCGTCAAGCATCCACTGGAGAAAATCTCTGCGCCTCTGCAGAACAAGGGAGACAAGGAACGTGAGGGATGGGTCACAGAGCAATGCCTACCGTGGGGGATGGAAGCAAAGACCTGCTTTCTATTTATAGTGCATGCTTGGCTCCTACAGAATAGCCACCAGCCTTTCACTGAATGAGGAGGCTTCTATAAATCAGCTGGAAATGCCGTAACTAACAGCCTGTCATTGCCTTCTTCCCAGTGAGATGAGACTGAATCTGCCCCCAGTTCACAACAGGTGTGTTATGTATCCTTCACAGAGGATTGCTAAGGGCCAGCTCTGCAAAGAGCTTCTTTTATTCCTAGGCTGAGTTCTTGGCACTTGCTGGGAATCAGGGGATTGACATAGATGCTGTACGTGCAGGCCCCATGTGCACCTGCCAGACGGAGGCAGCACAGATCATGCTTGGTCCATCTGCTTGGATGCACCATCCTCATTTGTTCATATGGTCCAAAGCATGGAACTCACCATCTAACTTCAGGGTTGCATCTACAATACTTTCTGTACCAGCTTCGCGTGACAGGGCTGAAATCTAATCTCAGTAAATTGGGACATCTTTTTATGAGAAAGTACAGTTATGAACACCTGCACCAAGACAGCCTTTTTTTTAACAACTATTTAAAAAGATATTTGCAGAACCATATTAAAACAGTAAACGTTCCCCTACCAAAAAACCTGTTTGACCAGTTTGTCTTTGCAAAATGCCCACTGAATGATTCTAGTGTTATGAGAACTGCTTTCTTTCACAATAGTTTCTGACACAAGAGCTTTAATAAACACACCTATGGCCAAGAGTGAGCTGACTCCAAACCAGTGCGGACAACAAGCTTGAATAGGCTTTGAAATATAACCCAAAAGGTTTGAATTGACTTTTGCGAGTGGGCATAATAGAATTGTGCTGGACCCAAGCCATAAGGCTGTGTGATTGATTTTCAATTCCTCAAATACCAACAGAATACATGATAGCTCAAGGACTTGGAAGTGACTGCAGTGCCAGAACATGACAACTTGTGCAGTGGGATGGACAAAGAAGGGACCAAACTTTTCTTCAAAGGAAAAGAATATGCAGTAAACTGTATTTATCTGTTAAAAGTACATAATTTAAATGATTTCTTGGATCAGATGATTGAGAGATAAAGTAGAAAAAAGAAGGCCCAGAGAAAAGGACAGACAAACAAGGTAAGAGTAAGGAAGAACTAATTAATTATAAATGTCAAATGACTTAATCAGATTATTTATTTTTCACAAGACATGGGAAAAGAGAGCAGTGAGACAAGAAAACAGGAGAAATACTCAAGAGTCCTGTGCTTAGCTCTGCTGCCAACAAACTGTTGTGATCGATCTACAGGCAGAGAGGAATGGTTATTTTGGGGTTTGAATAACACAAGGGATTGGCACAGTGCCTCTTTAACAGCTCCTTCTCTCCACCCCAGAGAACCTTTCCATTATGTACCTTGTACCCATGAGCAACTTGCAGACTGGTACACCCAAAAACCAGTGCTCTGGAGAGCAGCCAGTGCCAGTCACTGTCTGCTGAAGAATTCTACACATTCACCAGTCAGACTGAATCACCTCCAAGGCATGGGAGACGTGCTTTTCCACCAGCAGGTGAAGGCACACAAAAAAATGTTACAGACATTGTGTTCTGCAAACGAGCTGCAGCTCTGAAAACACTTCCTTGTGCCTAGACTTAGGCACAATTCCCACCAGCATGATAGGATACCTCTGCTCCATTATGTTCCTGTAGATTGGAGGAAGCAAGACTTCATGCACACTTCAGCTGTGAATAGCTAAAAATCTCATTTAATTTTTCCAGGAAGGAAAAGTTTATTCATGTCCTGGGAGTTCATGTATTGCACAACTTAAGAGTCCAACTCTGGCACAGCCTGTGCTTCAGCGATTTCCATGGTACAGATATTTGTATTAGGCCATTTTTTTAATTAAAAAAGCCAACTAACCAACCAACCAACCAACACAACAACAAAAAAACCCAAAAAACCAAAAACCAACCCCAAAAACCCCAAGAAAACAAACGCACAAACAAAAAAAAAAAAAACCAACAACCCAAAAAAACCCCATGAGAGTCCGGTTCCAGTGTGCTCATTAGTGTGTGGATAAACCGATTCAATGTTGTAATGAACCGCATCTGTAGAGACAGTCTCTTTATTATCTGCAAGACTAGCCACCATCACCTAAACTACCTTCATAACATAAAAATGTATAATTACATTCCTATTCAGTGGAATTGTAGCCCTGCAGCCTCCTGCAGCTCGAAAGGTGTAACATTTGCTATAGTTCTGCATCCATCCTTCTCTAGCTGTGAATTTTCTTGTAAACAAACCCATTGCCCTCTAAGGGTTTGCTGTTCCCAATCATGAGCTGTTAGACGAGCCTGGTCTTATATTTAGACAATACACTCTCTGGAGATCCTGTAAGATGTTTCTCCAGCCTTAAACAAAATCAGGTCCTGGCCTTATACAAAGCATCGGGTTATTGCTGTGATAGCAAAGTAATAATCATAATGACTACTGAATAAAATTTCATTCATGAGAATTTCTGCTGAAAGCAAACTTAATGAATACTAGCACAAGTGAATATTCCCAGGAATGTGCTCTGAAATGCCTCTGTGGCCATTTTGAGGAGCTCTTTTTATTACTCACGTAATATATTTGGTTAGGAATTTAAAAGCTTGTCTTGTTGCAGAGTCTGTTTTTAAGGTCATCCTATCCAGAAACAACTAGATACCTGATCTGTGCCATGCAATTTGCTCACAGGTGAGGAGGGGTTGCTA
Source organism: Buphagus erythrorhynchus (assembly GCA_013400855.1). Lineage (NCBI taxonomy): Eukaryota > Metazoa > Chordata > Aves > Passeriformes > Sturnidae > Buphagus > Buphagus erythrorhynchus. Next base: position 62,561 of record VZTT01008758.1, read on the forward strand.
AGAGCAATGGCTTCATAAACAAACCTTGCAAAAACAACATTCATTTGTAAAAATAACTTGAATAATAGTAGGGGGGGGAAAGTATAACATTAGAGAGAAGCAAGCTTTCTTCCAAGATAATTCTACACAGTGGAAGGAGTGCTATTTCAGCAAAGCTTCTCTTCCTTATGCTTCATTCTACTTCACTTTAGGCATCAGTGTAGAGTGCCACATAAAAAATCATCATCAACCCAAGCGAGAGAAAAGATTTCCAGGGTTATAACAAGTCATAATGAAACATATTTTTTTCTGCACCATCAGGATGGAAATATTGCTCTGATTCCAAAACCTAACAATGGCAATAGAGGCAAATACTAGCATAAACCCAAATATAATTGGATTGTTAAGTGCTAGAAGTAAGGAAAAGGCATCTCATGAAAATTCAAAGGGGGTGGGGGTTCTCCACTTGAGTTGATAGCAGATGGAAAAAAAATATGAAAAAAGGCTTTTTTTTTTGGTTTGACAACAGACCAGGTACTTACAGTGCCCCTGAACAAAAACACTCCTTGGTCATCACATCCAGCTGCTGGCTTCCTTTTTCCATAAGGGACATTTGTTTGATTTTCCTCACAAAAAGCAGAAGCCCATAATAGCCTCCATCCCATCCTCTGAGGCTTGCATAGTTATGTTACAACGGCCTCAGAAACAAATTCCTGCCACAAAAGAACGGCGTGCTAATGCAACGGACTCTTGATTTGCCCCTGTACAACACAGGCTCTGTCATTAAGCCAATGATAATTGAATGGAAAGCTATAATTTGAACAAAAAATATATAATTTAAACGCAGTGTGGGACAGGGTGAATGTCTAACTTGGTGGTGACACAGACATCCCCTTTGAAATATATAATAAGACAAGCCCCGCTTACAGCTCGCCCAAGATAGACACCTTGCAATATCTTTCCTGACACCAGTGTTCTGGGCCGTATCACTCCTCTCATTAGTCTCCTTAAACATCACCTGGCCATGCAGAGGAATGGCTCTGCACAGAGGCGCGAGGAGCGCGCGCTGCGCTGGAAGAACAGCCGCGCGCGGTGCCGGGGAGCGCCAGGCTGCCACAACCGCCTGCCCTCCTCAAACCACGGCCTCTGGGCCCTGCAGCTCTCACAAGAAGAGAGATGGACTGCTCACACGCCACATGCAGCATGACTTTGCTCACTGGAGGCCAGGGTCCTGGCGGGCGGGGGGTGTCTCCAGCTCTCTCCATCCTAAACAAGGAGTTGTGGTTTCATATCTAAGACCGACGCGCCAGCTAACCTGGCAAACTCGCCATGCTTTGGGGATCCAGGGGACCCTTGGGTCATGCTTTTGGTAGAGATTAAGCTGTTCAACTTCTCTGCAAGCTGAAGCAAAAAGTTACTTTAGGAAAACTACCAAATATGTATCAGTTTGAATGTTAGTTCTTAATGTTTTGATTTCAGTCATATTTTCTGCAAATTATACTGAAATTTTGTACCACTCTGATAGTTCAAATCTGCGTTTTGAGTTCAAAAGAGCCCAGAAACACAAAAATCTACTTTATGATGAATCAAGGAATCAAAATAAATGACATAATTGGTCAGTAGTCTGTAAAGCACTTGCTGTGGTGCAAAAGTCATGCAAATGTGATGCTGCTAACATAATACCAATCATAATAAACTGTACAGACCCTCCTGGTCTTTCTCAAATGCTCTGATTCAAACTCAAAAAAGATAGATTTCAGAATCCTTATCTATCAGGTAGAAAGCTCACATCTCATATTATTTCAGCAAACTTGTACAAACACGACTATGTCAATGTATATCCAGGAAGCTTCCTATAAGCTTGATTTGGCAACCCTCTTTTTAGGTAAGATAAACCTGTGTCACCCTGAAGTTATCAGTAAAACACTGCAGTAGCTACCCAGATCCTTTTGAAAAAGAAGCATAAAATGCAGTCCCACTAAAACTATCATTTTGCCAAACTTCTTTGAAAGGATCGAATTCAACCTCTAACACTTGCAGGCTTCATTTGGTTTCTCGATGAAGTCACAAAAAAAGTGCCAGCTTCTCTGCCAATAAATTCAATTCCAAAATATTCCAGAGAGAGTGTCCTTTTGCCTTGTGCTTGAAGACAGAACCTCAAATCAAATGTGAGGCCCTCAAACTTGTGCTGAGGATGTGGTGCTCCCACAGGTGATGCTGAGCTCTGGAGGGACCTGGACTCTGTTGGATTGCAGGGTACGGCCATTGCTCAAGGGCAGCTGGGAGGCTTTTCAGCCTGGCAGATAAAACTCTTTTGTTTGCATTTGTTAATATCACCAGAAGAAAACACTGCAACGTTTTTATTGTGAATGGGCTGAGTGGCTGAGGCCAGGCAGGTCTTACAAAGCAATATAACTTGCATTTTAAAAATGACTGAATTTAAAGAAAAAGAGAAAAATTCACTGGATGCTGATTCAGAAAGTGGAGTAGCCTTTGCCAGTCTGATCTGAATACTTATAATAAAACCCCAAACAGAGAAGATTTTGTACAACTTTGGACTTCCTATTTTCTTATATCATCACTAATCTTGTATGCAAGTTTTTGACTATAGTTCACATCCATAAGAGAGCCCTGTGAGTACTCAACAACACCGCATTTCATGTCAGTAGCCACAGCAATGCCTTTGCTTCCTACTTGAAAGAAGTGTGTTCCTAAAGTAACGTTGCAAAAAGGCAAAATGAAAGCTGCCCCCAGGAGGGGCAGGCTTGTCAGCAAAGAGATGAAGTCGCCTGACGACAGAAAGTGTTCAACATGGCAACAAAACATATCTTTTCCATGTGACCAATGTTCTTCTGAAAAAACAAAAATAAAAGTAAAGCCAAGAATAAGCCTGAATTAGAATACGATATGGATTTTATTGGCTGAGTTTGCCACTAAATCTGCAAAGTGGCCAATATGATTTACTGGTTAAAGCACTGCCCGTTCCACGGAAGCTGAGATGCTTTAAGCTGCATTCCCATTTTTGCCTGTAAAGCACAGTTATAGCTGGTACAGCTTCTCCATCTGTAAAACCGGTACAACAGACATCAAATCTTATAAAACACCATGAAGAGAAGCTAATGATGATCTCAGAAAACCATTTAAGACCTAGGTAAAAACAAATTTACACAGACTCCAAGAGTTTAAGGCAAAAGCATCATCATAGAGGGGAAGGAGCCCTGGAAGGAACTCAGCAAGTTATCTGCTTCATCCCCTTGCCACAAGGCAACATCAGCCAAACCAGCACTGACAGCTGTTTGTCTAACCTGTTCTTAAAAACCCAGCAAACCCTGGCTTCCCACAGTGTCCCCAGGCAGTCCACCCCAGCACTGGACCTTTTCCGTCACTGCAGAGGTTTCCCCTCCTCCAGTGAGTCACCACAGGTATTGTAAATCATTAGATTTCACCAGCTACATCCATAATACCTGTGACACACAGCCTGTACACGTTTATAATGTTATATATTCTAAAAAGATCTTTGATAAAGCATGCTGATAACATAAAAATCAAACTGCTGAAAAATACAAAATTATTTTCACATAGTAGTGCCTCCATTCACAAGGGAGAAGAGTGCACAGGTACTTCCTCAAAAATTTTGCACCTTTCTGATCTTCAAAATGCAAAGTTAAAGTAAAAGCATTAGTAACATACAGAGGGATTAAGCCTAATTCAACCTGAAAATAAAGCTGGAGGGAATTCTTAAAACCAAAATTTCGTTAGTGACTCATCTCCCTTCAGTTTATACTGCTGCAAGTGGCACTAGAGGGCTCACATCTTGAAAGACAGCAGCCTCTTTCTTCATATAGTCCCACACAGACCAGGGATGAAAATCAATTTGAATTTCAGATCTGTTAGTGAATGAAGAGATAGAACAGAACTGTTTGTAGTTGATACACTCTTAATACAGGTGTTTACAACTCTTTCAGGAGCAGACTGATTTTAGGATCCTAGCCAAAAGCCAGATTTGGCTGAAGGGATATGTAAGATATAGAGACACCACAGTTATGGGCAGGAAAAAATGAGATACACCCCTATTCGGTTGTTTCATTAGCAATGTGGGTCCACAGAGAAACCCACAGCTTTCCTTGAGAGCTGGAAACCCTGTAGCTGTTCAGGGAAAAATCAAGGGCTTGTCTGCAGCCAGGTCTATTTACACCTCTAAAGAATTGGCCACTGTCTCTGACACTGGGGAGCTTCCCCCTAGTACCAGGCTCAGGTATCTAAGACAAGCACTACGTTTTTCATCATGAAATTCAGTCTAATGGCAAAGAAGTGTCATGGAGTTTGTGGCAGCTGCTTGGCATCTCTGCCTCACTGGGCTGGTAGTGTCAGCCCAGGACACAGCACAACAGCATAACCAGCACAGCTCCCTCCATTGCACACACACTTGGGGAAGGATCAGAAAGCAGCCCAAAATTCAGTGGCTGGAGAGTCCCATCCAGCTTTCCCAGTCTGTGCATTGTGGTGACCAAGAGACATTGGCAGCAAATATCAATGGACAGCAACCTCCTCATTCTGTATTTGCAAAACATTTAGGATAACACCACTCTGATAATGACTCCTGGCATTATCACAGTGCAAACAATAAATATTGGATTTGTGTGTGTTGTAGCTGAGCTTCTCATGTCCCACACGTGTGTTGCTGCTTGAAGGGGGAGGAGTGACATTATCAGAATACACAAGAAAAGAAATAACTGAGTGATGGGGGGAAAGAACAGCTCGGGCCAGGCCAGCCATGCATGCCAGCATGTGGAGCAGGCACCCATCTCCAAAGCAGCAGCAAACTGTCCACCCTACTTCACACTGCATGCATGCATCCTCTCCCAAAGCTCATCTGGCCTCCCACTAAACCATCTGACACTCCTCTCCTCTGTTATTTGTACAAGGAAGGGAGGATGCAGGAAGGGAGTGTTTTAGGCTAAGTGTCTGACACCCAGAAGCTTGACCCTCTGCTGACTCAAATTGCTGACTAAAGGCTGCTGTTGCAGGCAGCCCTCTGTTCCTTTGCCACAGATTACGATTTTATTTGCTTAAATTTAACTCCTGATTAATAATAATTTCTTGTTTTAGCGGTTGCTGACATTCAAGAAAATGCACAGGAATCTCATTATTTCTTTCTTACTCTTTGTTCTTCCTGCCTCATATGCTCCTTTTAACATTCTTGCAAAGCCCCACCACTCACTTTGAAAAGCCATCAGGACATTTCGGGGCCATTTGGGGAATTTACTGCTCACATCCTGCCCTCCCTCATCTCTCCTCAGGGTTTGTTCAAGATCCTTTCTTTCTGCATCACACAACATATAGATTGCATATATTTTGAAGGAAGGAACAGGTCATTATTGGGTTTTGTGATGCCCTTAAGTAGTTTCATGAAACTAAATTTTTTTTTTCTTTTAAACTAAACTAATCATGTTTTTGAGACTGACATAAATGGCATGTACTGCTAACAAAAAAAAAAAAAAAGTACAGTTAATTCTATTTATATTCTGTATTAGCAATATGGGGGAAAAAATTGTCTTTATCACTTCTTCATGTAACTGTTCTCCACTGCTGGCAGGCAATCCTACTGCCAGCTTATCCATTCATGATCACACCTGCACCCTACATTAGGATTTATCCTGGATTTTCAGCTATATTAAACTGGCTTTTACCTAAAGTACATAAATCACATCTATATCTGACTCTCATGACTTGTGTGCATGAAGGGATACAGGTTTCTAACACAGTGGGTGAAAGCACTGGGAAGGAAAGGATTATTTTCAGCTAACCATTGACCAATGACAAACTGTGTTATCCTCCACAGTTTCATGGATGCTCGGTTCAGTTATGGGTTTTATCCAATAGATGGCTCCTCAGTAGCAGAAAGGATTCTCCCCCTGCTCTCCTTTCCTCCACGGAGTTTCAATATGACTTTCTAATATTTACACAGCTATTATCTTGCAAATATAGGCATTTTGTGCACACTGATAAACACACAGAAGAAGCACATGTGCATGAATTAAAGAACAAAAGAAAAATTAGATGACATTTTGTATTACTGCCTGCCACTTTGTCCTCTGCCAGTACAGGGATACATGAAAAATGACAGCCTGGAATGNTGTCTTTCTCCCCAAAAATATGAGGACATCTTCCACATCTTACATATCCCTGACTGAGCAATAATTAAGGAACTTACAGGCATCATTACTACTCTGTCAACAAAAGATTTTTCACAAGAAAAAAATAAAATCCTGTGTGTGATTATCGATATAATGACCCAGAAGGGTTCTGTGTAATTGGCAGGGTGCAAGTTAACATCATCATGAGTAATGTTAACATTTTTGAGAAGGAAAAAGTGAATACATTTTTGTTGTTTTACAGAAAAACATAGTTAGAATAATAACCCCCAAGATATTCAGGAATCATGTTTATCCCATATAAGCACTTGTGACTTTTCTGAATCAGAAGAGCAGTTCCCAGTCATTTCTGTCCTGAGATCCATCCTGCACCTCAGTCAGATCTTGTCAAGATCCTGTCAAAATCTGGTAGTAACCCCACTTTGGGAATGTGACCCTCTGGTCCAACCACCTGATCAACAGAAAACAGAACACCCACAATAAATAATAAATTGCATAAAAGCCAGACCATGTCTGTTTAAATTCCCATGATTTAACACTTCAATGGGACACAAGTATAAGCCCCCTATACTTGCTGTTAGCATGTAATATAATATCATTCCTAATAATAACCTTCATTCTTGAAATATTAAGCTGCTTTCAAAAGTTGGGTAAAGGTACCATTTTACTTCAAATATAAATATGTAGCATCATAACATTAGCACAATTACAGTCATAATAACTGTCAAGAAAAAAAATAATTGTTTCATCCCGGTTCAAAGTTTTGTACAATTCCTGGTCTCAGCATTCCAAAAGGACTTGCCTAATCCCTTGCCTCAAATTAGCTTTTTGCTGGCTAAAACCTGGAAAATTCAAACCAACTGGCACCTTGCTCACTCCAAAATAAGCTCAACAGCAGCATGCTTGACCATGGGGCTGTGACACTGTTGCTCTCCTTTACCCCTGAGCAGACACCCCAAGCAGTCCTCCATCCTTGATGTGTATTATGCAGAGAAACAGCACACGTAAAGGTAGCCTTGTGATATGGTGAACCCTCTTTGGCTCTTTGCATGCTCAAAGACATTGCCCTTACACTGCATGGAGCAGATTTAAACCTTGGCCAGTCCCAGTTGTGGTGAAATACCACTTTCCACTTGTCTCTCTCTCCCAGGACGCTGCAGCCAGCAGAACTTACTCAGACCCAAAGCCAAACCTGCAGACTTTACCCACCTTCTCTCCCTTTAAGGGGCAAATATACAGGCATGCCAAAAAATCAGAGTTCACAACTGAAATACTGACAATCATTTTCACTGTGGAGCAGTTTAAAAGAGGCAGCAGTGATATTCATTAAGCTGTTAATAATGGATTGTGGCACAAAGCAATTTATCAAGTTTCCACTGTAATTAAAATCACTGAATATTCGGGCACTTGCAATGCACCTAGCTCTCCCTGCTTCTGAAGCTTTACATTTTAATGTGAATTATAGCTCCCTCTCCCCAGAGAGCTACTAAAAAGCCCATTTTAATTGGTATGTTTTTAATTGAGATTACATTATTAAAAAGTGTAAATTTCTGTTGAAGAAAGAAAGGAGGTGCTCAGCTCCCCTTTAGTCCCTGTCTCCCTTAGATATAGCTTGCTTATCCCAGCGGGAGGGAAAAATGAAGGGTAGATGCTGTGAGGGAAGAGGAGATAGCCCTGAACACTCACAGGCTGTGAATCCAGGGCAAGGCAGCATTGACTGCCACAGATACAGGATTTTCTAGGTGGATTTTTGGGAGGGAGAGGAATCACCACCACCATTCAGGCTGCTCTTAACAAAAGCCAAACGGAAAACACCACGCAGGGATTCCTGCCTCGTAGCCAGCTGACATCGAGAGCACATTTCAGCAAGCCTCTCCTCGAGGCTGCCAGTGACAGAAATCTGTTGCTTTCCATAATAAGTAACTCTAACGTTAAATTCTTCTCAAAATCCAGATACGGTCATGAGTGGATGGGGTCTAGCAAAAGTCTCTGGCTCTGCTGGCTCCAGAAGGATGGGGGGACGTGGGGCAGGTAGGGAGTGGCAGCCCCTGGGGCAGCCTGGACACGGTGGCAAGAAGAAAATTGCCCCAGCAAACAAAGCCTTTGTGCACTGAGATGGTCAGGATGACTCGTCACCACGCTAAAAAGAAAAGCGACTTGATGCACTTGGCATCCAAATGCTGGCCACTTAAACGGTTCCCCTGCTGGCAAGATGGACTGTCAGTGCCTCTTATAAGTAGGAGTATGGATCTGCTAAGGTAAGTAGACACAAGAGAAAAGGGAGAAATATCAAAGGACTGCAAACTAGATGGCAACAGCTGAGACAGATCAAGGGAAAAACCTCCAGAGATCAAAACACGCCAAAAGATGGACAAGATGGTTGAACAAGAACAAAATATCATGGAGCTTTTTCATAACGGCTTCAGAAAAGGTCACAGTGTATTGCAAAAAGAAGGCTGTGCATGGGGCTGAGAGAGGTCACTGTAGGCAAACAGAGAGACTAAGAGACAAATTCAAAGATCACCCACTAATACCACAAATGCTGCAACTCCCCTTCTAGTTCTGGAAGTGACTCAGGAAGGAAGAATGGTGAACCAACAGCATATAAAGGAAAAAAAAAAGGATGACATGTGAAAGACAAGAATGAAATTGTTAAAACTGACAGAGAAAGGGAAAGCTCTGTTACTGCAATTAGGTCAGTAAATCTGTGATTTTTTCTAAATTAAGAATTTAGAGTCTACACTCTAGTTACACCTGTCAGACGAAAGCCTGTTTGTAGTGGGAACGTACTGAAACATGCTATTGCTCTGAACAGCAAGGTAAAATTAACATATGAAATTCTCAGTCCCACTCAATAGGCCCCTTGCAGATTGAGATCAAAAGTAAAAACAAAAAAAAACCACTGTGTAAACAAAGATTAGATCTTATATCCCACCTTAGCATTAAAGACCACTACTCTGCTGTGCAGAAAGTTAATCTCCAGATTATTTAATTTAATGCAGGATTCCTTTTGGTTGCTGGTTTGAAAACCCCATACCCAGATGAGGCAGGAAAAGGAAGGGCTTTCAGAGACCTCAAGTAGAATCTTCTGAGAAACTTGTGGGAGCACACTGTAAGGGTAACATAAAGAAGAGATGAAGAACAGTAAGAGAGACAAGTTACAAAAGAAAGGGAACGTACACAACCTCAGGGTAATAATTTTCCCTTTCAGCTGAAGGGGTGAATACTGAGACCATACCATGAAGGGAAACAAATGACAGGAAGCAGGAAAAGATAGGCTGGGGAAGATTTGCTTTATGCCAAGAGAATCACAAAGGGAAACTCTGCTTCCAAGTCTATAGGAATATGACCCTGAAAGACAAATTTAACACTGCTTAGGCTGGCTATTTTGCACAGATGAAAACATGCAGCAGAAAGGCCAGATTACTTACTGATTTGGTATGTACCAACAGATATATGATTCTACTCTGAGTGCTATAAAAGAAAGGCAGCTGGATGTGCTTTACTCCCTTTCCAGAAAACAGAGACCTTTTTCTGAGCCCTGGACACAACAAAGTCTCATTGGGTATGTGAAATTTCTGTGGCTTCAGCATCCAGGGACATTTCCCCAAATATATACAGTGACCTACCAGGTTGCAACATCCCTGATTCAATTATTTTCTCTGATAAGAGTATCGGGAAAGTTGCTAACTAACCAAGGGGACAAAACTTTTACGTCTAAGGTCAAGAAAGAGCAGCACTGAATACTAGGTATAAAAAGTATTAAAGCCAATGCCACATCCTCCTCAAACAGATGGCCTTTCAGAAAGATTTAATCAGACACTGAAATGCATGCTGCGAATACTCATTACTAGCACAGGATCAGGCTGGGACAAGTGGCCAGCACTGACGTTATTGCCTACAGGGAATTACCACAGGCATAAACAGGATTTGCAATGTTTGAACCTCACTCTGGACAGCAAGCACGGCGTCCCTTTGTGATCATAAAGGAGGGTAAAGCAAAAAATTTATGATGAGTGGGCCAGGTCTACATTGCAGAGGAAAAGCAAGAGACCCAGGCCCTTATAAGGAGCAACTACTTAATTTCTTTTGCTTTCTCATCCTCTGTTTTTTTGCCTGTGCTGGTCACACCAACACAAAACTCAGTGACGAAGGCCAGTTTTCTCTGGATCCCACCTTCAAAGCACAATGAGCTGTTGCTCACCTTATTTTAGTGGACACATAAAATAGAGCTGTGACCTCTCCATGCCCTTCAGTATCAAGAAGAGGAAAAATATGATATAGCCACAACAACCATCACTCAGAAGAAAGGAAAAAAAAAAAAAGAAAAAAAAAGAAGAGGACTTTTTAATCTCTCCGTCAGTGATGGGGGTGGCTTCTTTGAAAAAGGAAGGTTTGCCTCTCAATTCTTTCCTCTTCCAGTTTTTGAGAAAAATTTTACTTCAAACATCATTTGGAAGAGTCCTTAAGCTCTATTTTGACCTGATTTTCAATAAACAGTATTTTAAGAGATTGATTTCACCATGCAAACACAATTTTTAGAAGTCATTAAAAACCTTGACGTTACCAACAACTAAGCATGTGAGTTTATTTATTTTTCACTCTAGATGAAAAAGCCTTTTTTCAGTGCTAAAGATCCCACCCTTCTCAAATAAAAGATGTTTCTCATATGCTGTAGATTGGCAAAGCCAAATGTCCATCTTCACTTCCCACACCAGCTGGTGAAAACAGGAGGAAATACACACAAAACTTATTGACAGAAGCATTTAAGTCCTTCCTCCTTTTACCTCTGAAGGCATCCTGTTGGCTTAGTGGCTTCCTGCAGATTAATGCTGCTATAGGGAGCATCTGAACCTCCCCTGTTCTGCCCAGCAAGGGCCAAACTTACAATTTTTTTGAAGGCCCTCTGAAGGGCCTCCACCACACATTTCTTACAAAGTGAAGCTACCTTTTCTTGCATAGATACTCACTTTTTCCTGCTACTATCTGCAAGATCATTCTTGGCAACAATGGATATGCAAAGACCTTACTAGATCAATTGCCATGAACACCCAGGAGCTTCAAATTAATTTCTGTCTATTAGCACCAGTCTGTTCTTGCAAACTGAAGCATGGTCATCACCTGTACTTGGCACTGCTGAGGCCACACCTCAAGTGCTAGATTCAGTTTTGAGCCCCTCACTACAGGAAAGACATTAAGGTGCTGGAGCCTGTCCAGAAAAGGGCACTGGGGCTGGGGAAGAGTCTGGAGCACCAGTCTGATGAGGAGCAGCTGAGAGAGCTGGGGTTATTTAGCCGGGAGAAAAGGAGGCTCAGGAGGAACCTCATCACTCTCTACAACCACCTGAAAGGAGGTTGGAGTAAGGTGGGGGTTGGTCTTTTTTTCACAAGTAATATGACAAGAGGAAATGGCCTCAAGTTGCACCAAAGCAGGTTTTTGATTGGACATCACGAAAAATCTCTTCACTAGAAGGGTGGTCAGTTGTTGGAATATGCTGCCCAGGGAAGGGACGTATGTAAAACCCTGGACGTATGTAAAAGTCATGTAGATGTGGCACTTGGTGGACATGGTTTAGTGGTGGACTTCACAGTGCTGGGTTAATGGGTTGGACTTAATGAACTTAAAGGCCTTTTATAATCTAAATGATTCTGTGATTCTGTGTGAGCAATGGTCCAAGAAGTCATGGAGATGGCTCATGTGCATGATGGCACCTTGAACCCCAGAGTGTAGCTGTGGTGGGATGTGTGAAATATGAGGTAGGGACATCACTCCTGTCACCTCCTGAAGAAGTAGTGGAGATATACTGCAGTGGTTGAGAAAGACCAAAAGGAAGTGGAGAGAGGTAGAGGCATCAGAGAAAGAATCACAGATGCCAAGATTATACTGTTAGGGTTGCTGCAGGGTATGCTGGAGTGGGGCAGAGAATATATACATGATACCATCTGCCTGTTCCTTGTCTAGAGTCCACAAAACACAGAGCCATAACCAAGGAGACAGTAAACAGTGCATTAGAGCAAAGGGTGAGCAATAGCAAGCAGACCTGCTTGTGCTTGCTGGCAGCAGGTAACCAAGCAGACATTTGCTAACTTCTTATGGCCATAGTGCTCATAAAGCCCTGGGCTCACAGGTGTTCTGAGCTGTAGAACTGGGACAGATGCAGCAGTAATGCAAAACTCTTCTTGCATATCTCGGAGAGGCAGGAAAGCCACCACTCTTGTTACTTTTCTGTCCTTGATCTCTTGAGCAGACTGCAGAGCTGCACTTCATGATGAAAGAACCTCAGCCAGACACTTCAACCCAGGCCTGAAACCCAAAGATCACATTTGGCAGACCTGAAGTTCCTCCTTGGAAAGGTAACAACAGGGTGATCAAGAAATTTCAACAGGTGCCCAGAAGTAATAGGGATTTCATGTTCATTTCCATTCAAGGTTTTGTGGCTTTGTACTTCAGAAATCCTGAGAAAGTTATAAAACTCATTACATCTTTAAGAAAAATAAAATAAGTAATTTTTAAAAAAAAATTCTTCAAATGTAGGAAATAAGGAAGACAATTTAAATCCCAAGCAAATGGCTTGACTTTTAAAAGAAGTTGAATAACTAAAATTTATTTTTATATAATGCTACTCATTTTTTTCTCAACTCCATATTTAACCCAAATTTCCTCTGTATCTTTAAACATTTACCTTTCTGGAAAGTCTAAACTTGGGTAATGGGATGATCAAACTGTGAGAACAGCCCAGCAGAACAGAATCACCAACAGACCAAGAAAAACAAAAGGACCAGACTGATCCTTTGTTGCACTGACTTTATTAATAAAAAAAAAATAGATTATTTAACATTGCCATATAGTGTGTATCCTTAAAGGGACATCTCCTTCTTCCTAACACAAACAAATTTTGCTTGGTTTTCTACAAAGGCAAGAATACTGCACACTATTAGAAGGTGTCTAATCCTCCCATCTGCTGTTTCCATAGAAAAATATTTACTTTTAAACATCTGCACTGCATTTACACAGTTCAAACACATACATAGCTCCTGGAATGTACATAGTATTTAGCAAATTTTTAACTAACTTTTCTTTGTAATTGTATAGTTTTCCCTTGACAAGGAGAGGATCACACTTTTGCAGGAGGATTACCTCTGCTCAACTCATTTCAAGCAGCTCTTGAATAAAATAGTTCATTAGTTCATGAAAAGGAAAGACTCCAGGGAACTACTGGGGAAGGAAGAGAAAAGAACAGAGTGTCACAGTAATTAGGTTTTCAGATTGTCGCTTATCCTCCAGAATGCAGGTATACACACACGTCCCTCTTCCCCTTAGGGGAGATCATTGCATGTTTTTCCCTGGGAATCAGTTTTCCAGAGACTAAAATTCTAACCAGCCATAATTTCTCAGAAAGATACTAAAAGATACCTCTTCTTTATAGCACATTTCCATTGCTAGTCCATAGAGCAAGAGAAGTCCAGCCCCTCTTTGCAAATATTTAAATACCTTAGTTTCAGAGTTACTCAAAATTCAGTTTTCTGACCTTTTTAGGCTTCCATGGCTGATGCTGAAAAACCAAAGGATTTCTACTCACTAGGAATCTCTTATGCCCAGGTGTCCAGGCAACCTGGGAAAAGCAGAGCCACTGGCTGTAGATACTGGTGATCAGGGAAAAGACTGGCCAGGAATGAGAATGGAAAGCAAGGAAAACTGGAGGAGGTTGCAATTGTTGACCAGAGCACTATTGGGGTCAAGGGCAGTCCCTGATAATCCTTTTTGTTTTTAGGGTTCGCAGATATTCAGGGTATATGTGGCAAAATAAAAGAAGAGCGGTACGACGACCACGGCGTACGAACATCA
>VZTT01008758.1:85873-100627 GCA_013400855.1 Buphagus erythrorhynchus
TTATTAAAAACCATTGAATTTGTTATGACCTAGAAATCAAATGTAACACATCAGAGATGCATAAGCATTTTCTTAGTATGCATGCTAATAAATGAGATCATTCCTTTCCCCATTTTAACTGCAAAAACCACACCTACTTCCAGNGTCTCACCATCTTTATTTTCCTAGTGGGCTTTAGCAGCTCTATTAAGTTTTGAGATAAGTGGACTGAGAATGCAAGATATCCTTGGAATTTGATTCTTCTGATCTGTGGTGAAGTAAGCAATGTCTGTACTTCCATGATCCTTACAAAAGGATAATATCAATCTCTCATATTTTAATCTGAGTGAGCATGTATGAAGAGAAGAACAGGAGTCAGGTCCATTATATCCCAAATATATTATGTGGGATATAATTATGTGAATTAGTATTTCTAAACTGTGATCCTTGTGAGCTGTCATTCTGATCACACCAGAGAAGATTTAAAAGATAACAACAACACTGCAAAACTAAGTAACTTCTTTTGGTCTTCAACACTTATACACACACACACAAAAAAAGCATCATTAGAAGTTAAAATTTAAAAGAGGGGGCATGCTATAAAACAGTAATTTCAGAAGGACTCAATCTTCTACCTCTCCAAGGTACTGAAAAAAAAACCTTAAAAACTAAATTTTGAGTTGTTGGCAAAACACAAATGGCTAAAGACAGCTAAGGTAACAGGAGGTTACAGATAGGGTTTTTACATCCAAAAGAACAGCTCCCAAGGCAATTCCATAAAACAGCACTGGAATGAGAATCACATTTATAAATATATCAAACCTGCTGAAATGGTAGTATGGTAAAACAACTGGAAGATCATGTTCCGAGATGGTCAACATTATTCATTTATACTTTCAAAGGGTCTTTTCCAAAGTGTCTCTTGAGAGGTGAAACCCTATAATGATCAATGGCTAAATGACCAGTCAAAGACAAAGGACAAATGAAAAAATGGAAAAGACTGGAAAGACCGAAAAGGTCAATTTTGATCACAGCACTAGGCTAGTATAATGCATCTTGAGGTTTCATAGCATCTCTTCAGCTGTTTAATAAAGAAATCTCTGCGTGCATACACACACAGCACACTTGCACGTGCACACATGTACTTGAAAAAAGGTGAACAAATTGTGGCTAAATATCAATTTCTTCTGGTGAAACAATATTATTTGTGTTGTTTCAGTTTGGGGAAGATCATGAAGAACTTCAGAGGGCACTGACCAACCCAGCAAATGAAGTGTAAGCAAAATGAAGCAAAAATAGCACCTGTTAGAAAGAGTGCATTTGAACTACTACCCAGGATCTTAGAGGAAATGCATCTACTCAGAGAAGGGACTAGACAGTGTTGTGAACACTTCAGTGAAGACCTCTTTTGAAAGAGCAACAGAAAAGATAATAGCATATTAAATGCATAACAAATGAGAGAAAGTACAATAAGGAAAATATTAAAATGTCATCTTATAAATCAGGGTTGCATTTTCATCTTGAGAACTGATCCTGCCGTTTCACAAAAAGCTAGCATGCCATGAGAAGGGGTTATGAAGAATGTGGTAAGAATGATGAAGTGCTCGAAAAACCTCATTAAAAAAAAAAGGAAAAGAGTGATGGACTAGATATATTTGATACTAGATCAATTCTTATGTTTGTACATCATCGGCAGCCTGTAGAGAACAGACTGGATAGGGACTGATGCAGCCTTCCTTTGTGCTTCCAGCTGTTAAAATTTCATTAAATAACTGCCAGAAATACATTAGATGCTTTACCAAAATTACTTTTCAAGTATGCAATGGCTGTCCCCAGGAAGAAAAGGCTTTTATCAGACACACCCTCTATTAAACTATGATCTCCACTTTTTAAAGTGAGGGAGGAAAGAAATCTTTTATACAGTAAGTGTGAATTTAGAATAACTGCTGCTGTTTACTTTTTTGGTTTTTTTTGGTTTTTTTATAATCTGCTACTAATTTTTGGCATGTTGAACATACCTCTGGATATCAAAAGCTTTGCCAGAATCTGCGTAGACTTTCAAGTTACACAGGAGGATATCACAGGCCTGGTTTATCAGTGGTGTCATCTAGAAAGGAACATACTGAATTGTGAAAAATTATTAAGACATTAAAAAAAAAAAACACCAAACAAAAATAATTATTTTAAATTACTTTTATCAAATAAATGGGATAGAGCTCTCAGGTTCCTTTGCAGGTGTTGTTAGGCACTTATGCACAGGTGAGAAATGCTGGCCCTTTCTGCTCAAAATAAACCTACACATTACAGGGATGCCCTTCTCCAGCTCTGGGTCTAAATAAAGGAGGCTGTGTCACCTACCTGACCAATGGTTCTTGCCCCATTTTTGCTACATACACAGAGAGCTATCAGGCAAAAATATCCCCCTCTCTGTTTAATCACTCCCTATTCCAAGCAATGATTTATCATGATCTCTATTTGGACTACATCACGTTTAGGTTATATATGCTCCAGGGCAGAAGGAATAATGTTTTCCAAAGTCCTGTAAAGGCATTGGCATCAGTTTTGTCCTGCTGTCTCTCAGTTTGAGGGACTTCACATGTTCCCTAGAAAACGATCCTGGATACCACTACAAGCTGCTGGGGGCAAACTGCTATTAGTACACGAGGAAAGGCTTTTCTGAAGTGGTGATGCCATTAAATTGACATTTGAGTGAATTTATTCATCTAAGGGTTCTTTCCAGTCACTGACACGTGCTGGTCAGGTAGGCTTAGCCACAGCTTGGCTGTAGCCAACAGTGCAATATTCTCTTGTTTAGGGCTCCATGGAACCATAGCACAGGCAAACATGAAGGCCTCATTAAAGTGTCACTTTCTGTCTCTGTAGCTTTGTACATATGAGGAATCAGACACCAATCAGACACTGGTTACACCAAATGGGGGGACAGAGGAAGGGCATAGCAGCAATCTAGCCATGAACCAAAAGGAATTGTATCATATAGCTCTTTCCCATACAGACTACCAAGAGCAGCCTACAGCTTAATACCAGTCTTGCCTCAATAACTATGCCAAGGATCAGCAATGTACACACAGAAACTTGCCTTTCCTTCCTGAACTACCTCCTTCAGCATACGGATGTCAACAAACATGAGAACAGACATATCCCACTCCTCTGACATTCTTGTTACCAAAAAAGACTTACTGCAGCCTCGCAGCACACTCTGAGAGCTATGCAGCCTGCCCAGCCAAGTCCATTTTGCTTGGCACTTCTACCTCTGTGAAACTGGCATAACACTTTGTGCATAGGCACACTGCCATCTTAACACATGGGCAAGACTATACACAGTCAAAAGGCCAACGTGGGAACATCCAATATGTTTTCTGAAGGCACAAGTCTGACTCAAGAATGTGTCTAGCTGCTCTTGAGGTCCCGTGCCTATATGAGAGAAATTGCATTGCAAAGCTGGGTCGATTTGGGCTTTGCCATAGTCTCACAAGATAACTCTGGTGCCAGATTAGTGTTTGGTAAAAGTAGCTGTTAAACTTTTGGGAGGTGCACACCGCAGTATGTGGCAGCCTTCTTCCCCTTTTGGCTTTCTAAAGAAGGTCTCCTGCAGCAAGCTTCTTCTGAAATGGCTCAACCAAATTAATACATTTCTGTTCAACAGATTGAACCAAGGTGAAATACTTCTGGGTCCAGGCCCCCCCAGTGAACTGAACCAGCCAAGGTGAACAAAATGAAAATCCGTTTTTTAACAGGTATGATGTTTCTGAAACAGATGGTGATCATTTCAGATTTTCTTTTTATTGCCTTATTTTCTCTTTTATTCTTCATCACACCACCAGATCTGTAACCAGCCAGCTGGTTGCTATCACTTTTCAACAGCTGGCAGAGACGTCAGGGGCACATACGTCTGGCCAGGGCATCCCACAGTACCTCTGCACTTTGCACATTCCACCAGCCTTTAGAATTACTGTTACAATTCATTCCTAGCCATAAAGTATTTTTATTAGTAAATCTAACCAGGAAAATAGGGACGGGGCACATGGATTTGATTTACTGTTAGCATGATAATAACAGAGTCATGTCAATAAGACAATTATCTGTATATGAAAGCTACAGGGGATATCTACTCTGGAATCCTAGGTTGGGTTTAGGTTTTTATTCCCTTGGGGGACATTAGTTGGTCCAAGATTGCAAACTACAAAGACCACAGACTGAAACATTCTCAAGTCCCATAATACCTCAGAATCTTTGCCCAATTGTCAAGAAAAATGAAGTAGTGTCAGGGGAGGTGAACTATACCAGCGTAGAAACTGGCACAGAAACAGACATGTTGATCTACACTGCCTTGGGTATCAGTGACTTCTCATACATTCTGATTTGCCAGTCAGAACATAAAACCTGCATAACCTGCCTGAGATTCAGTTCTTGGTGGGTAAATAAACCCCAGCTGTTTTGTGTTCAGATTGGCTGAGAGTAACAGGATGAAGAAAAATCTAAACAATATGGTCCCTGTAAATATTTGATCTGACAGTTATCTAATAGCAAGAGTAGCCCAGAGTCCAATTTTCTTTCTTTTTGCCAAAGAAGAGCATTTGGGGTTAGGGTTTTCATGATGCCAGGGGCTTTGCTGTATAAATCCTGCCAATATGTTATTTGGCACATAACAACAATTAGCTTCTGATTCTGTGTATGCACAGTGCATGTGGAGCTTTGCACTATTCAAAGGCATCAGAGTCACATTCCTCTAGTTAGATGTGGCCCTCAGTATTCATCAGTATTATTATTCCCCTTATATAGCATCCAAACTAAAAACTAGAAGGCTGGATCATATTCACTGTAGGATGACACACTGGAGACTTTACTGTTCACAGACAGGAAGCAGAAGTCACATTGGGCCTCTTGTCCCATGAAAGTTATGAAATATAAAGGAAGGAGAAGGAGAAAGAATATATCCCTAACACAAGAATTGCTTCTCTTCCAGATTTCAAGTCCCTGAAAAAAGCCAGGAAAAGAGTAGAGTGTCAGACAGATGTTTTGTGAGAGGATTTGTTTTCATCACCTGACAGTGGAGCCCTGCTATTCCTGGGCACAACTCACCAAAAGAGCAACTCAACAAGATATTGGCCTGTGGCTCAAGTTTAGGCACATTTCACGTATCAGTTTTTACATTAGTGATTTGCTTTGCCTTAGGTGAGCACATTTGCTTTGTCTAGCAACAACAGCAATTTCCAGAGATACTCCCAAAATGCCTTTGACCAACATGCACAGACTAACAGCAAATCAAGGAAACCTTTACTGTTGGACTGTCAGATCTTATGTCCTAGCAGGATATGAAAGATCTACATGCCTGAGAGTAACACTAGAGGATTTTTCTGCACTGTTCTGCCATGTTATTACAAGTTCTGCTTTATGTCTCCCTTTGTTTGAAAGAAATCATCCTGCTCAACACAAACTCCACAGCTTATTTAGGACAATGCTACATTAAGCTGTGCTCTCTCCTTAAATTTTTGTGTTCCGTTTTGTTTAAATTGTTTGTTAATGGAGGAGAGGATTCCTGGCATACTGATAGGAGATGACAAGACTACTGCAGCACCATCAGAATAAATAAAAATCAATAGGTTTTCTGCTGGTGTTGGCTGTAAAAGAGAGTAAAGCTATTTATCAAGTCTGACAAGGGGTCCAGAACTGCAGGATCATCATAGGCACCACAGCAAAAATAAGAGGAACAAAATAAGAAATACTAAATAGGGAATCAAGGTTGGTACAGCAAGATCACTAACATGTCAGCTTGTTTCAAGACATAACAGCTGAGGAGAGCAATGACAGGAACACTGCGAAACGTTTCTGTTACTTAGAGCCTCTAGGTATTATAATTCACCAATTCCTCATGAATTACATCTTGGATCAACTTTCAGTGATTGGTATTGTTCCCACTTAACAGATAAGAGTTGTTTTGTGTGCAGAGAATTTAAGTAGCTTCTGTCAGGTCACCCGCAGGCAGTCAATGGCAGAGCTGGAAGTGACATTTCTTGGGTTTCCTACCTCCTGTCTCTCATTTCTCATTCTTACTGCTCCCACAGCAACGGCACTATAAGGTTCATTCAGGGGTCTTGCTGGAAAGAGCTTATTATTAGATCTGCTACCAACTCCAGTGGCACCTCATATGGGATGCTCCCCAGTCTTACTGCAAGATCAAGTTTACAAGTCTATTCCTTTATGCTATATTCACCACCACTATAGTATTTGTGTTCAGTGTTATCCAGAGCCAAACCTTCCTTCAGCTGGAGGAAGGACTCCTTTAGTAATCTTTACATGCTTGTTAGAAAAAGAAAATTAAAAAGGGAAAACACTCAAGACACAGAAATCCATAAAGGCAACAGCAAAACAGTGCACAGCTTTTAAAGACAAATTGAGAAAAGAGAAAGCTGGAGAAGATGTCAGAAACTCTTGAAAAGTGTTACAAAAACAACTCTCTCAGACACATAGAAATCACTATATTGGCTACCCAACAACTCTATAACCTCTAGTTTCAGTTCATTTCCTGTAACTTCAAAAAATTAAAAATTTCTGGAATTATCTTTTCATCATTTGCTGGGTGGCTTTTGGAGATATTTGCCATACTATGGGGAAATTCCTCAAGCTCAGTGAACTTCTCAGTGACATTACACTGCTTCTTTGAAGTGACAAGGGCAAAGCTTGCCTCTGCCCACAGCCCCAGGTGCCTCTGTGGAGCACTGCAGGTTAAATCTTAGCAACACACATTAGCTCTGTCTTGAGTCTGGTACTCCAGCAGCCAGGCCAAAGTGGCTTCTCACTTCTCACTCTTGCTAGCCCTGAAACTGTCCTTTCTTGAGTATCTGAAACGGAGGTATCAGGAACCTATGCTGAACTCTCTGTCCCTCCGTGCATCTTTCATCTGAAGTGATTGCTATGGGGAACACAAGGAGTTGTTAACATTTATTGCTCTGTCACAGGCTAATAGCTCCCAATTCTCTCAGAGTATCCAGACAGACAAGTCTACGTTTGGAGTGGCACTAGGGGCTGCAGCACTCAAAGGGAACCACTCTCCAAAGACACTCATTGAGGTCTGCAGCCTCTCCAGTGTCACTGTGGAGTCTGCATCGAGGAACTAAGTTAAGGCAGTCATCAGAGTGAACAGAGTGGAAAACTTTGGTGTGGGATTCTGTCAAAGGAGTTGATATCTTGGAAGAAGAAATAAGAAATATCCTAGTGGTATTTATAAATATGTATAAAATAGCATATCTAGGTTCTTATGCAATAAATTAGTACCAAATTTCTGTTTGTAATTCAAAGTACAGAGGAAGGGTTTATTATAAACAGGATGTCTTGCAGATAATGCTGGATACTCTGTAGTATGGCCAAAACTAGAACATGGTATTTTTGTTTCCATGCTGCTGTAGAGGTCCGGAGAGAATACCAAATATGGGAGAGTTAAAAAGTGAGATCATAATTAATGAGCATTGATTTCCTTTGAGAAGTGTTGGTATGGCTTCTAAATTAAGCAACAGCAGGAAAAGCACATAGGCAAGGACTTAAGTTGTATTAACTTCAGATCCCAGGATTGCTTAATGTATTTGGGTAGAAAATGAAATGCAAGGCTGAGGAGCACATCCATTCAACAGCAGTTCTTAATCTCACATGGGCTTACTGCAAGTGTCTGTCTGTGTAGGGATGGATGGACCTCTGGTGAAGGCATGGGAGAGAAAAGCAAAGTTGAACCTTTCAGAGAGACCTGCCTTACTCCTCTTTTTCCCACTTGCTGTTGAATGGGAGGAGAAAGTGACAATTTCCAGGTCACCCTAAGCCCATGCACAGTCACACGCCTTCCCACAGAGCTTGGAAGAGGCAGCATGGGCAAAGCTGATTATCAGGCTAAAAATAAAGATGTCAATCTTTGCATGCAAGACAGCTACCAGGCACTGGCCAGCCCTCCAGTTTACCTCCTACTATTATTCCTGCAGTCCAGCTCCACCGACAAGTCGTGCAAAGGGACTGCCATGACTTCTGCTCCCAGCCCGGATTGATCGGCCAGACCCTGCAAAGCCGTGTGTGCCCAGCCCCAGAGCAGGATCCCTGAGTCTCCACTCTTGCCCTCACTGTGCTTCTCAGCCAAGCTTGCCCGGCTGGTGCCAGCAGAGGTTGCTCTCCACAAATTGAGGGGAGTGCGGCGTTATCTTTTGTTAGCCCACGAGCAAAGAGCCAATGACCTGCAGTAAGGCAGATTAATTTCCGCTAGGAAAATGCAAAACTCTCCTCTCCCTACCATGCCATGTGCAACTAATCACTTGCATATTTAAACACCCTTGCCTTGCTGAAATTTCGTGATGGAGTCGGTGACAGAGCAAATGTCAGGGCGCATAACCAATGGCATTGTCAGTCGTGATTAATCAGCATCTCCGCCAGGCTCGCGGCCAATTAGAATTTACCATAATAAGGAGGTGACAGCCGGCGTTGCTAAGCGACCGCTGTCTATAGAGCTGGGAGAGCCAGACACATTTAGATGTTACTGTGGATTTCGACAGCGGCATGTCAAAACAACACAATCGTCTGCCCAGTGGAAAATTTTACAACTCAGGACTGGGCACCGGTGTGAGGCATGATTCCCTTTCAGAATAAAACATAAAAAGGAAGAGGTGATATTTTTGTTGTGGGGTTGTTTTTTGTAGTTTTCTCTGAAAGAAGACTTTAACCAGTCAATCATTTATATACATTTAATTAAGAGATACCGTATCACTGGAACAGGACTTTGTTACTGAGTAATGGGTTCCCATGGCTGAGCAAATGCTGATACATTTCTAGGAAATTAGCAGCAGGTCATTGCAGAGACATTTATTTTCAGTCAGAGGTATTTATCTGGCAATGACATTCTGTTCCAGTGACTTATTTTATTATATGAAAGGATTAAAGAATAAGAGGAGGAGGGAAGGGGAAGGAGATGGAGAAATGAAAACAGACTGACAGCAGTTCCTGTGTTAACATGGAAGTTGCTGACTCTGCACATCAAGAAAAGCTATGTTCCAACTGGGAGCAGTAACATTTCCTGAACTTCAGCTTACTCCTAACAGGGCAGGGGAGAGGAAGGGGTAAGGGTCCTTCTTGAGTATGCTACACTTTCATGGATAAACTGACTTAAACAGAGGAAGACAGAGAATCATATCCTCAGATAAGCTATTTGGATTTTCACCAGTCTGTGATCTGAACCATGCCGTATGGAAGCTCTGCTGCATGTGCTCTTCAGGTCTAAATAAAGTGGAACAAAGTAGCAGGTTTTACCTATCCTTAATATGGACCTACATAAAGCAGATGCTTGTACAAGTCTTCTAAATTATGAAAGCAGCAATGTCTACACCTTACCTCTTTCAGATTGGTATCGCTGAAGGCTGGGGTCAGGAGGCTCCGCACATACATCCATCTGTCATCACGAAGACAAAGGATGCTATCAAGCATTGGCTTGGATATCAAGTTCGGTTTCTAAGTTGAAAGAAAGCATAATTCAATTTTAACACAAATGCAACTACAGCTACTCAGGACTCTGGAACTTGGGAAGATTGCTCAGGAATAGCATTGCACTGCTGTCCCATGAAGAGAGGTTCAAATCAGTCCCAAATATCAAGCTAAACATGGATGAGGCTGAAGAAAATTTCTCTTTTGCTGCACTCATTTTCTCTTGGGTTTGTAAAAGTCCTGGACCAGCCTCATAACTACTTTCTCAGACTGCTCTGGTTCTGATGTTTCTGGTGTTCTCCTGAAATTGCCTTCACTGAACCCTGGCTTCCTCCTTGTACTTTCTAAGGTGACTAGCAAGAGGACTTGTCAACACTCCCTCTCCATGTGACATGAGTGCCAACACATCGCATGCCGGTGTTGGTGGGGGACATAGTTTCTGGTGACAGCTGGTATGTCAGACTGCTACATGCATTTTAAAAGTCTTCAATAAATATGTTCATCAGAAAGCAGGTCCCAGTCCTTACTCTGTTTATAAGGAACACTCTCACTAA
This sequence comes from Buphagus erythrorhynchus, assembly GCA_013400855.1. Classification (NCBI taxonomy): domain Eukaryota; kingdom Metazoa; phylum Chordata; class Aves; order Passeriformes; family Sturnidae; genus Buphagus; species Buphagus erythrorhynchus. Next base: position 95,875 of record VZTT01008758.1, read on the forward strand.
GAAGTTGTGGCCTGTGACTCTTACAGCTGCAGCAGTTGGTCAAATGTAGTAGATTAAAGCACTGCTCCATAAAGTGCTGTACCAAAATGACTACTGTAAATTTACTAAATCTCCTACGCCATTGAAGAAATTCTTGTCCAGAGAAGAGTGATATTCACCAAGGAGTAAAAGGATATAAAAGACAAAAGAGAAAGCACATTAGAAAACAACACACTTCTGCCTGGAAGAAGCATCAGAAGATGTCCAGCCCCACAGCAGAAAATATTACATCTTATGTCAGAAGATGTTTCCTAATTGTTCCTGAAGACCTCCAATAACAGAGATTCAATAATCCCCACTCAAACTCTTCCAGTACTGTATTACATTTACCATGGTAATAAACTCTCTTTTGCTGGAACTTCAGTCTTTGTGCTGTCACAGGCATAGAAACTGGATTATTCTCCCCATCTTTTGCAGCAGCTCATACGTACAGAAGGCTGTAACAACCACTAAGCATATTGCAGCCATCTACCCCACATAACACCATTTCACTCAATATATACTTATCAGTTATGTTATCTAGGACTGTTTGTTCAGTGTTGGTACTGTTCTTCTGCATAGTCTTCCTGATTTACTTCTTTCTCAAGGTACAGTCTTTGTGAGTCAATATGGTACTCTAGGCAAGGAAGTATTTTTTTTTCCCCAGACATTCTGCAAGCTATAGTCCTCTCTATTCACCCTGGAATATTACATCCCACAGCATGACACTGTACTCATGAACTGGTTTGTGGTTCCCTGCAACTTTCAGAATTCTTTCTGAAGAGTCACTCCCTAGGAAGTTATTCCCTAGCCTTTATCATTAAAGCTGGTTACTCCTCAGAGTCACATGTAGAACACGTCCCTTAGAACTATGACCACTCCCTTTATGATTACTTATTCAACAGAATAAAACTACGTTGAATTTTAGCCTTTTCTTTCAAAGCATCTGATCCTTAGCAGCTTTCTACATAAATTTTTAGCATAGTGCTATCATCTAAATCTTTAACAAAAGTACAGAGTAATTCTTGCAAAGAAGGCATCCTGTGCTCCTCCCTTCCCTTCCAACGGTGGTCTGTTCCAAAATACATTTCAGGCATTGTACAGCAATGTCCTCCAGAAAAACCACCCTAAGATTGGTGGGTGTGGGCAGAAGGTGTACACTTCTCTAGTTACCAGGAGGTACAGAGACATTCATTTGTGCATGTGAGATCTTCTGGATACTGCAACAGAAGTACAGTCCCCCATGTTATCAGTAGCAACAGTATGCATTTTACTGGGAGAGACCCAAACAAACAAATGATGCTTTGGCCATCCCAATGCCATCTGTTGATTCTTTTTGTCCTCTGACCTTTCCTTTCAGTCTTTCTTTCATTACTACAGTAAATGAAAAATGAATTCTTAAAACCTGTTACACACCTGGATACTTTAATATCATTTTGTGCCTTACCACTCCTGATTTTATTGCCATTACATGCTATTTTTTATCTATTTTCTTGGAAATCTGACCTACTTTCCACTCCATAAAAAAACAACTTCTCTTCAAGAGCCACGAAGAACTGGCAATTTAGCTACGCTGGTCTTCCACTGCACTTCCTTAACTTTCCTCCTTTTTGGAAGAGTTTGCACTTAATATAGTTTCTTTAAGGAGCTGCCAGCTCTCCTTAACACCTTTTTCCTTTACACTTGCCAAATTCTTACTACACTGCATAAGCTTGTAAAATGCAGAAGCCTATTTTATATTGCAAACAGGCTAATGGGATAGTTTTACATTCTCAGCAACACCATCCAGTGTAGAAAACTAATGTCACTGGGATGGCACTACAGACCAGTTTTGAGCAAAGATGAGCAGCTTTGAAGTAGAAAATTACATATGAAGCTGAAAGAAGAGATTGACTTAGGTACTGTCATCAGATGACTACTGTAAAACAAAATAAGGGCACTTTTAAATATATGTATAAAGTATTCTATTTTGTACAATGACAAGGAAAACCTTGGACAGGCTGTCAGAGTTGAAACATCTTGGACTGTTTTCTCTGAATAGCCTCTTTAAATAAGTAATCTGTTTTCTAACTTGTCAGTAGGTATCTTTCCTGAAGATCACAAGTGCAGCTAGAAAGACTATCACTCAGTGGAGCACTTCACCATTTGTTACAGATATTCAAGGCACAGTAGAATCAGAAGAGCAAGCCTCTAGACAATTGGAAATGAGTACCATCCTGTCAGAAAGTATGCTACCCTCTGCTTCACAGTTCTGTGTGCTGCCAGGGCAGCCATTTACACAAAATCTTGACCCAGCTGGTCACTAAACAAGTATTCCTTATATCTTCGGTCTTCATTTCAAACCCTGAGACCCAGATTGCAGTGTTCCTGAGCACTCACTGAAATCAACAACGGGGAATGTGCCTTGATCCTGTGAAATGCATTAGTACAAGAAATCAGGTCATTGAGTGCAGCCCCCAAATTAGAAAACACTCTCAGATCCGTGTTTCAACCACCAGCCTTCATTTCTGCTTTATAAAGTGGAGATATCACATCACCTCCTCAGAAATGCTAACGATATATTAACATTTCTGAGGCACTCAGAAACTACAGTGAAAAAGTAGAATAACAATTCCCACAAGGAAATGACCAATTTTGTCTTCCAAGCAAGGTTTAAATTGCATACAGAAAAAAAAAAAAGCAGAAAAAATTACAGGGCAACACTTGGAAAAGTATTTTGCATCCAGTCCTAAATTGAAGGCTACCCAAACTGTGCACTCTATAAGACAAATCTCCTTTGCAAGACAAAGCTCCACTTAGATAATAACAGATGTGATATAAATCTCACTGCATTTGTCTTGAAAGCAAATTCCTTTCCTAAAACCAAACATTCACCCTAAAAAGTGCTCCTAATTGCATAAAGACTCTATACAGCACATTCACAGAGGGACCCAGTTACTGAACAAAAAGCCTGTTAACTATAATATTATAACTACAACACCAACTATAGCATTGCTTTTTGACACTCTACTTTATAACAGTAATGCTCCCTTAACATATTTTTGGTGTGTACAGTATTATATACATATAAATGCTGCAAGCAAGGAAAAACAACTTTGGCCATAAATTATTTTACTCTAGATCTTCAAAACTGGACATACAAAAATATGTTTGTGTTTATTGGAATACCATCAGCATGACTGACAGTGTATACTGGATTTCATTTATCAGGTTTTCCTTATTGTTTCTGCAAACACTTTCCTCCTAATTGCATAACCTGTATTACAGTTTCATATAGCAGGAATGAAAATGGGTTTGGCCTGAGAACGAGCCTGAAGTATCTCAGTGAAAGATGAAGTGTCACCTCTTTCCAAATGGACAAAGTACTAGATGTATCTAAAAAAATCTTGAGCTTATAAAAATCAGGGGAAAAAAATTACCATAGGAGGCAGCTGCAGTATTTTCTGGGGTGGGATTTTAATTTTTGGGCAGCAAAGGAGGTTGCTTTTAAGTCAAATGCAATCAGGATCGTGTTCCATCTAGCATTATCTAAATACTGAACAAATCCTCTGTGCTTCTTTCTCCTGTGTAATCAACCATTTCTGGTACAGCAATGCTCCATGAAAACTACTGGCAGCATGGTAATCTCTTGCAGTGTACCTGCAAGCGCTGCTGAGTTCCCACAATCACATTCATGCCATCAGCCACAACAAGGAAAACTGGAGGGATTTGTCTGAGAACAAATCCTTTAAAACATCACTGCTTTTAAAAGAGAAAACAAAAGAATACTTGCAGATGAGTGGCATCTCTGCAATTGATGCAGGAATTCCCTCCCCCATAAGGTGTTCCTCAGGATGATCCTTCTGACCCAGTTATTGGCTTGTTTGTCATGAGTCAATTTGGTTTCCTCTGTGTTACTAAATAATTCAGGCAAGTGAATCTTTGGCTCTGAGGCCAAGTGGAACAGAACACCCCCATCCCCAAGTTAAATTCCTTTCCCAAAAACAATGGAGATGTCCAAACTGCTTCTGGCCATGGTACATGTTCTTCCCCCGTACTGTGCCCTGACCATGCCTGGGAGACAACTAATCAATACACAACAAAACTGTGCTAAGAAGCATGTCAATATGGACATCTGTAGGACCTGTTCATGCACTAATATCCTGTCCCTGTTTCATCTTGGAGTAAAACTGTAGCCTTCTGTGACTCATACAGTATTTGCTCCTTTCCCAAATTTGTCACTAGCAAGCTAGACTGAACCTCTGGCAGCCAGCAATGACTGCCTAGAGCAGAAAAAAGGGTAGCAGCATCATGATGTTCCCTTAGACATCTCTTCTTTCTTTGGTAGAAAAATGAGGGATAAAGTTTTGGCAACAGAAGGCAGTCTTTAGGTATCCTGAATAGATGAATCTTCAAATAACCTAAAGGGTACCTTTAAAGACCTTTAAAAACCACTCACCTCCACAGAACCAGCTGCTAATCTTCTACATGTGCTTTGACAACACAGTGAGAAACGAAACTCTATAAAAAACAAAATCTCAGACACTTTGTTATCTTAAACTTAGACTTAATCGTAGCCCACTCCCAACAAAACTAATCAAAAACAATTTACTTCTACAGGAGTAAAATGTCAGCACTCAATCTGCTCAGATTCAAACAAGGAACTAAGCTCTAGAGCACCCAAAATCCCAAATCCAAACAGTGACTCCAACACTAATTCTGGCATTAGCCATCCCTAGAAAACACCATTTGCCTT
>VZTT01008759.1:0-19189 GCA_013400855.1 Buphagus erythrorhynchus
GGCACAGGCCTATCTATTTTTTACCATAAATTCCATGTTCTAGATTTTTCAATTGTCCACAACCATTTCTCCCCAGGGTGACATTTCTTACCATTCTTTCATTCCCAGCCCACAGGTTTCCAATCCCCGTTTTACATATCCATTTCAGATGTGCATCACAGTTTTACTTCTCTTCCTACTATCTGTCTTCCCCATTACCCTGTCCTATTTTCTCCCCTTCTTCCAGCATGCTCTGTCATTTCCTGTGAACATCTCCAGTCAAACCCAAAGCTTTACTTTCCTCCTCATGGAAAAAAAGCACTTTACCCGTCTGGATGCTCTCTGGACAAACTCAGTTTGGGAACAGGCTGGTAGCAGGGATACTTTGACTCTCAGTTTGGGTGACTGCCTGTAGCACTCATAGGTGACCCCCGAACCTGTGCCATTCCCAGGACTGGAGATCTCAGATCTCAACATTTGCAGGACATTTAATGACTAAACAGGCATACATTACTAATATGCAATTTTTTTTTTTTAAAGCTGTAAATGTAAACAGTTTTTTGTACAGTTTTGGTACATGAAGAGAAAAAGTGTCCGTCTGAAACAAAGCCTCTTTCCCCTGATAATTTTTAGCCCTCACTCTGGGCTTTAGGAAAGTTAGAGAAATGCATAGAGTTTTGTAGGCTTTTTTGTTCCTTGAGAGCAGTATTTAACAGCCTCACCTCTAGGATGGCTCTCTGCCCAGAGAAACTGCCAGAGAGCTGAGCCCCATGGAGACAAAGGCACACAACAAAGCCTCACACAGCTTCAGAGCTGCTGGGAGAGGAGAATCTGATCTCCTGACTTGTTCCCAAAATAGCACCCGGTGGGAGGTGACTGACTGGCTAATACCTGTGGTGTTTCCATTACCGATTGAGATGAAGTCTGTTGCCAGGAATCCTGGGGTGGTTTCCTTGACAATCAGAAGAAATGCACAACCGAGATGCACATGACTTTTCAGGTGAATTTTTAACTCCTCTGAAACAATGAGCTGCCCTACCAGAATTCAGATAAATGTAACCGAGGTGTACAGCCAAATGGTGAACAGCATTTATGTTCAAGGGCTAATCTGAGCTGAGCCAGAAATCTGCCATGAAACAAACCCTCAAGAGAGCAACCAGCCCGGAAATATTTCTGTTATTCAATAGGGCAGATTGTCTACTTTGTTATTTTATAGCTTTTAGGTGAGAAATTTCAAGAGATGGAAGGTATTTCCACGAGAGAGGTAGATATATCTAACATTGAATTAATTTGAATGTCCCTATTAAATCCAAAGCCTTCGAATTTCAAAGTTGATTGCAGACAACGCACTGTTCATCAGAAGCACTAGGGGCATTTATTAAAATCAGAATATATTTGGAAATTATTTTAACAAGACAGTGTAAATTTTAAGCTAAATCATACAACATTAATAGGAATAACAGTATCTTCACTCTTTGTATGTAGACATGGCCACAAATTTTCTGTGGACAGTAAATTCACTGAAAAATTCATATTTTCATGAATTCAAGTTGAACTGAGAAGTAGTTTAAGCCCAAATACGGCCAATATTTTTCAACAAATGATTTTATTATAAAATATTGAAATGTATTATATAAGAATTTCAAAAGGAAATGTTCTTTTAGGTTTCATAGTTTTGGCATTTTTTTGACTAGTTACCTACTCTTTAAGGGAAATAAAATTTTAAAAAATTTAAAAATTAAAAAAAAATAAAGAGAACCCCAAGAAGTATCACGTACAATAGATTGGCAAGTAGTGTTAAGACTGAAAATATATTAGAAAATTTTTTGGCTTTTGTTTTTAGCCCTTTCAGATGAAAAACCAAGATATTATTATTCCAATTGAACACAGAGTTTTATTTTTCAGTTTAGTAGTCAGAAACATCTATTTCCCTGCTTTGTTCTTGGGAGGAATAAGCACATGTGAGGAAGTAAGGAGAAATTGAAGGGGATGCCGTGGATCAAATCGGCAAAGTAGGAGTAAAGAAGGGACTTATCAAAGGTGACAAGCCTGATGACAAATGTAAATGTTTTTGAACTCTATCTGCTGACATCAGGAGGCTGAATCCACTCACTTTCCTGTTAGTGTTGATGGATGACAATCACTGGAGAAGCACAGAAGTCCAGAACTAATTTTTTTTGAGTTAAGAATTTGGGATATGGTATCCCAGATAATATGTTGGCTGGCAGATCATAAGAAATTTCAGAAAACTTCCCTAAATTTTACTTGTGGCTGAGAGAGTGAGCTGCTGGAAGAGGAAGGTAATAAAGTGTTACTGTGGCAAAAAATAACTATAGAATACAAAGAGTGTTGCATAAGGAAATAAATCATCCCAGTCTGTCACCTGTGGGAGTCAGGCGAAAAATATCTAAAACAGAGTGAGAGTGGAAGCAAACCAGGTAATATAGAACAATGTGCACTATTAAAATAATCAAGGAAAGCGGGGTTGACCTGGACATTTTAAATTAGGACAGTGCATGCATCTGAATGAATCATTAGGAGAGATTACGTGCTTTTCTAAAACAGATTGCATTCATAATAAATAGACTTGAGTAGAGAATTTTAAAACCATATTAGTGGTAAAGGTTGATGCCTGGGGCCACATTAGCTCAGCATCAAGCTCTGATCTGTCATAGATCAATGAAATGTAGCAAGCCTGAATTGCTGATTCAATTTAGCATTCATTTACTTTCAGAGCAGAACATAAATAGTAAGGAAGAAAATGTGAAACATGATCTCTGAGACCAAGATCATTTTCTATGGGGAACTTAGCATGCATGCACACACTCATCTTGTGAGTATTTAGGGCACCAAGTACTGAAAGAGCCCAATCAGTTTTGAATCTGAATCTGCCCCGGTGCCCCAAAGGCCTTTTACCCCTAAAGTTGGAAGAAACTTTGCCTTCCTTTGCAGCAGATGCTGAACACAACCAGGCTGAGTGTATAATTGAGAACAAACCTCTGCAGAGTGGCAGTGAAAGCTCCCCCAGCAAAGATGTGGTGACTGTAATATCTGATTTAAAATTGTAGAGTCACAGAATACCTCAAGTTGGAAGGGACCCATAAGGATCATTGAGTACAACTCCCTACTCCTTGCAGAGCTATTTAAAAAGAAACCACACAATAAAAGCGTTGTCCAGACCCTCCCTGAACTCTGACTAGGTGACTTCCCTGGGTAGCCTCTTCCAGGGAATGACCACCTCTCATGCAGAAGCTTTTCCCCATGTCCCATCTGAAGTTCTCCTGATGCATCTTGATTCCATTTCATCGTGTCCTGACACTGTCACCAGAGGGAGGAGATCAGTGCCCTCCCCTCCACTGCCCCCCTCTCTTGGAGAAAGGTGCAGCCTCTTCTCTTTTCCAAGCTGAACAACGCAAGGGAACTCAGATGCTCCTTACAAGTCTTGACCTCTGGGCCTTTCACAGTGTTCATTCCCCTCCTTAAGATGTTCTCCAATAACTTTGCATCCTTCATACACTGGGCACCCAAGCCTGCATATAGCATTAAAGTCAGGGTCAAATTAGTGCAGAGTAGAGGGGGACAGTCATCTCCCTCAACTAGCCAGTGATGGATGCTGTGCTGGATAAGCCCCAGCATAGTGTTGGCCTTTTTTATTACTCATTTATTAGTCAATTTGCCATCCACCCAAATCTTCAGCTTTCTTTCCATGGTGCTGCTTTTCAGACTCTCATACCCCAATTTGTATGTAGAACCAGGATTCTCCCATCCCAGGTGGACAATCCAACACTTGCTCTCGTTAAATTTCATGCAGCTCTTTTTTGCCCAGCTCTGTAGCCTATCCAGATCTCATGAGTGAATGGGATAAGGTCCAGTCTGCATAACATTGTGAGAGAAGAAACGGGAATAAATTGTTTCTTTTTCCAAATGGCCTCAAAATGTTTCCATAGAACTTCATAAGGCAAGCTGACATGTCTCCAGTAAATTCAAGAAAGATTGATTATTTCATTTTTATTCAGCTATGTCTATTTAATATATTAAATCAGATACTGAATTTAAAGTCAGGACATATAAGTGTGGTACCCCAGCTCACCACAGAATCATAGAATACCTGTTGGTTAAGGGATCCTTCCTGTAATGCACGTGGTGCAATACCACAGCTTTTGCCATGGCAACATGGATCTGCCAAGTGTGATCAGATGCTGGCAGTGGGACAAAACAACAGCTTATAGCAGCATTAAAACTTCTCCAAATTTTTGAAATCTTTTCCAGAAAAAGGTCTTTTAAACTGTACTGTGGTCTCACAAAAGTCATCCTAGGATACTTCTGCCTGAGCCAGCCCATGCAGTCGCCAGTCTTTGAAGGCAGAATTATACTGAACTCTTCCTACTGATCTACTGAGTGTTGACATTCTGTTTCTGGACAAAATATCACCTCTTTATCCCATCTCTTTTACCACATATAACCCTGCAATGCCTGAATGCTCCTCTTTCAAATACCCCTATGCAATTTTAAAGATTTTCTTTTCCAAAATAGTAGTGCTATCTGTTCATACAAATAACAACTGACAAGAAAATGTCATCAATCATTAACATACCCTCTGAAGTTTAGGTTTGCTTTCAAACTCTTTCTACTCCGCTTCTTATTTTTTTGTGGCAATAAACAACTTTAGATTAGAGTTGCATAGCTGATAAGAGTGTATTTATACTTAGCAACTGTCTATAGAAATAAAGATTAACATCAAGGCTATATTGACTTTCCTGTCAGGTTGCTGATCTTTTGAAGCTATGCTGTAGCCAGCAAATTCATATTTACCTACAGATTTAACACTGCCAGTGCAGATAAGAATATACTAACAGTTGGGGAAGGAATAAAAGATTAGTTTCTTTCATGATCAATTTTGCAGTAATCCTATCTCTGTCAAAACAATTTGAGAGGGGAGTCCTACAGTGAAAAGATACAGCTACTGAGATACACTCAGAAACAAGAATTTATTCTGCTATTTTTTTCATTCAGGTTTAATATCTTTAAATGGAAAGTTTAAATTTACTATAATGCAAACATTTATCTGTGTCCAGACATGCATGCATTTTTGCTTGATTATGGGTATGGGTGCACACATGTGAATAGATGTATCTGTTGTATACGTATATGTATATGTACGTGTGCATTCACACAGGATTATATATATTTTTATTAGAATGTATTTTAATACTAAATAATAAAATGTATCTTCTTTTTCTCTTGGTTTGTCCTGACATCTCTTTGTCACTTCAGTCTGTAAAGGCTTTAGGATTTACCAGCATTCTTTTATTTTTATGCATTATTCCTATTTAGGATCTGACCTAAATTGAAGAATCCCATGGGAGAGGAGTTGGACAAAGGTTGTCCCTATCTGCAGTGTTTGGAGAGGAACATACTGCTGTGTTTACAGAGAAGAGTAGGACAGTCTTGATGCTGAAAAATATTGTTGGCAGTGATTCAGTATTATAGTTGCATAGTAATTGCTATGATTACGGTAGTCAACTATTGATTACAATATTTACTATGCATGGTAGCAAACTAAAAAGATATGCATAACTGGCAATATGTGCTTTTCTGTAATGACAATCATAAGAAACACTATAAAAAATTACCCTGTAAAAACACCAGTTTTAAGGGTATGTACAGAGGGGATTTTTTTTCCATCCAATTCCTTCCCCGGCTGGTTGGGCAGTGGCTTGCAAAGGTCACTCATTTCTCTGAGCTTGGCAAAAGGGAAATTTTTTGTGTATTTTTCAAAAGCAGCAATTAACAGCATAAATTCTAATTGTGGTGAGGCTTTTTCATGGAAAGTGTATGTGTGTCATATTCAATGTACACTTCTTGGAATACCATTTGGTGGATATGAAGCTGGTCAAATATTCTGGTGAGTGATAATTCTCAAAATACAAAACTGTGTAGGAGACTGCATGCTGTGTATTCAGTCATTGGAGCTGTCTCTTCTGTCAAACACAGACATTCTGCTTTGCAACTATCATATGTTTTCCAGAATATTTTTTTTATTTGGATTATCTTTGTTTTTAAGACCAAGTTGATTTGATGTTGTCCTGTTCCTGGACAATACATGTATTATATATGAAGCTAAATAAAATGGAGCTGCATTTTAATATTGATGACTCTTCTAATTTTCTTCATAGTGAACCATCTTCCACAACATTCTCAGGCTGATTCCAAGGCATAAATTCTCCAAGGCTCTCAAATGCACCCCAGAATGACACTGCCTCAGAGTAGACTTCTGGTGCATTATGGTGAATCATAGCTGAACATCTTTGCTGAACTGACCAGCTGCACTGGTAAGATTTGACTTGGTTATTGTTGTGCCAGTCCTGAAACTGCAGCTCCTACCTGTTCCTGCAAAACTTCAGTAGGAAGTATCCACAAGCCCTTTGCACTGTTGTATGTTCAAAACCACCATGATCTTGATCTGAGGAGTGTACAGCCACACTCCTGTCCAGAGCATGAAAGAGGACAGTGAAATGCTCTAGTGAGTGATATTTTTGATCCACAGTGTAGTTACATGATAGCTTACACACCTATAAAGCCAGTTAGCCTCAGAGGAGCACATTGCTAATGCACCTGAGATGCTTTTATGTGCATAAAAGTTGACAACTCTGCTGTAAAAAAAAACATTATGCAGTAAACTTTAAAACCCATGTGCAAGTGGGGTGTCGACACCTGTGGTGTCCAGCAGAGGTGGGCAGAGGTAAACCAGAGGTGCCAGGTGAATTTCAGAGATTCATAAAAAATTGTGTTGCATAAGAACTCAGTCTTTTCAGTGAAATAGAGCTTCCTATGAAGATGTGATATGGAAAGCTGAAATAAAGACCTTCTGGAAATTGAGCAACTATAAAAGTCAGTGATAAGCTCGAGAAACTGCAATCACAGTCTGTTGATGGGGGGTTTTTTGAGAGCTAGAAGTGATTGAAGTTAAAGTGATCCTTTCTGTCAAAAGGTTTGTGCATCAGTATTTGGGAGGTGTTGATTTAATGGCACTAAAACTGTGAATTTCTTACATTTCTGGATTGTTTGTACTGAAAATGTAGAAAAACCAAATCAGGAGACTAATTCATTCTTATATTTTCAAAATTGTAATTTTAATTCAAAAGTCTGTTTTAAAATGTTAATTTGTTTGCATTTTTTTAAAGGCTGTAACTTCATAATAGATCAAAATAATCTTTGTTTCCGATGAAACTAAATGAGTATGTGTCATTTTTGGTTTCACCAGTGATCATTAAAATTAAAATAAGTGATTGCTTCTTTCAAAACCTCTATTAATTTTGTCCATGTCAGATTCTAGATGAGCTATCCTGCAGTTCACAGAATTTAAATAATAAAATTAGTCTACTTAAGATGAAACTCTGCTCTCTAGATAATAAAGAGGATGTTATCCACTGGTAATTTTTTTCATTGGTGTTAGGAATATTTGATGTGATAATCTACCATTGAAGTTTTCTCTATTGAGAAAATAATCAATAAAACTTTTTTATGTGTTTCATTTCAAAGGAAAACTGTGTTAATTTAGAAACAGCTGATAATGATGGAGAGAGATTTTTGACCTTGATAAGGTCAGAATTGAAAAAACTCCATTATTTATGTGACTATGTGATAAAGGCAGAGAATTGAAAGGATTTGTATTTCACTCCAGCAGATACCACAGATGCACACAATTATGGGCAAATGTCAGTGTTTTATAGCAGGTTCATCCAATGTCAGCTCTGGGCATTCCCCTGTGATTGGCAAGATGGGAGCCTTCAGAAACACAGAAGCTTTCTGATCGTGTGGGTGTCTTGAGATCCTTAAAAAGAAGACAAAAAAGAATAATTTAGAATGGAAAAAAACTTCCAGATCATCAAGTCCAGCTGTATGCCTAACAATGTCCCCAAGTGCAGACCTGTGCATCTTTTAAACACCTCCAGGGAAGAGGATTCCATCATTTCCCTGAGCATCCTGTTTCAGTTCCTGATGATCCTTATAGTGAAGAATTTTTTTCCTAATTTCTAAACTAAAACTCCCCTGCTGCAATTTGAGGCCATATCCCCTTGTCCTGTCACTTGCTAGTGAAAGGAAGAGAACAACTCCCAACTCCCAACAATCTCTTTTCAAGAAGAAGCATCCCAGGATGACTTTTGTGACACTTCTCTACAATTTAAAATACTCTTTTGGGAAAGATTTCAAAACATTTGGAGAAGTTCAAATGCTTCTCTATGTTCATGTTTTGTCTCACTGCCAGCATCTGATCACACTCAACAGCTTCATGTGCTTATGGAAAAACTCCAGTGTTGTGGTATATGTGTTGCAGGAAGAATTCCTTAATATGAACATACTTATGTTGTACTGGGTTTAAATTCAGCATCTGATATAACATAATTATAAAATAACTGTAGCTGCACATAAATGGAATATTATTCAGTCTTTCATAGCTGTATGAAAGACATGTTGAATTACATTTATAATGAAGTAGAACAGTGTAAATGTCTGAACAAGGTCATGAACTACATCTTGGAGTTATTTACGACTTTCTTTTGACTGTAAGGAGGGATTAAATATTAAATTATTCAGTTAACTGCACAAATGTGTCTAGTGACATGGTAGGCATTCTGGAGAATCCAAGATATCTGTGTAGGACCAATATACAACACAGAATCTTCAGGAGAGTTTGCCTTTTTGGACTGGCAGCCAGAGACAGCATGGATTTGTGAGGGCATTTCAACAGACACTGTATTCCTGTTTTTAGATATATGAGTAATGTAGGTATATGAGTAGGTATATGAGTGAAGCCTTAGACAATTATCTCAGAAGAGAGAACCTATGCACCTTTGGTTTTCATCTGTACAACTGGGAAAATTTTTGGCTTCCTTACAGGAGTGCTGTAAAGTTCTGGAAGGGTACTATTATGGAGAGTTCAGTATCAACACTGACATTCAGAGCTCTTGGGTTTATGAGTCAGATAAGCTACTTGAAAAGTACTCCGATTCTTTTCAGTAAGTACTTGAGAACTGGTTCAAAATGAAAGCTTCTAAAATCACCTCTATTCATGATTTTCCAAATTAAAAACTTAATGTGAAGAACAGTCACAGCTTTTCTGAAGGAAATCTCTTTAGAAGGAGAGATTGTTCCCCTTTTCCTTGATAATTAGAGTAAATTACTTTGGAATAGAGTATTCAGCATTTTTACATTTTCTCTTCAATGAGCTTCAGACCTTGTATGCTTTAAATCCTCACTATAAAGCACCTCTTGATGCTATTTTAACCAAAACAGTTTATTCACTCTGTTTTTTAAATAAAACAACACTTATGTTCTAGTCTACTCTAAGTCTTAAATAGCAGTAAATTGATTGCACAGAAGACAACTCAACTTCTTTTTTCAAAAGACAGAGAAAACCACGCATAGTATTTTCTAGTATATCTGCATGATGTGTCTCACACAAACACATAGATAAGCACACTGTGAATTAGATGGAAAAAATATATGTCTGATGAGTCTTGCCTTTATTTACATATGCTTAACTCTCATGTGAGAAGCAGGACTCATCATCTCATGACTAGGATCCAAATTCAGTTGGCAATATATAAATGTCTATGTGTGGTCTGGGTGTATAAACTCCAGCTACTGCCAGAGCTGCTCAAGAGCTCAATGCAGTTGCCAGAAGGTCAGCAGTTGGTGTTAGTGTTGTTTGAAGTGCTCTGCAGTATCCAAGGACTGGGAGATCATGAGATAAATCAGGCGTGAAGAGACCTCAGGAGGTCTCTGTTCCAGCATTCTCTTTATCTGTGAGGTTGTAGTGTCATCTATGGGGTCATTTTGGGTTTCTCTGGGTTATTTTTCTCACTGAGTTTTGAAAAACTCCACAAATGGAGACTACACTACCTGCCAGTAACTTGTCTCACTGTTTGCTGTCCTGATTAGAGAAAAAAACTTTTCTTGATACCCCATCTGAACCTTGCTCCCATTCAGTTGGCACATGCAACACAGGAGCTATAGGAAAACCAAGTTCTCAAAGACCTGGTACCAGATCATCCTAAAAGTTCTGCAGGCTCCATGGACTGTCCTGGTTAGAGCTTGTCCATCTGTGACAGAAGCTCAGACACCTACCCCACACCTAAAAATGTTGGGGTGGAATTCCATGACCCAAAATTATTTGCCCCAAATAGCTACTTTTCAAAATGGAACAGTTCTGGTATTCTTTAAGTCTGATGATGCATTTGCCTCTCTCTTGTAGAAGCCTGAATAATCTGAGATATCTCAAAGAACAGTAAAAGTCTAAGTATAGGCAGCTGAAATCAGATGATGGAGAATACCCAAAGAGATTCATTTGATATCTTTCTTCATACTAGTTGAAGAGAGTTCTGTATTATTCCATTTTTGACAGCCTATCACACATTAGTCTCTCAGGCTTCCCATATGCAGATACCAGACTGTGAAGTGATTTTTCCAAGAATTCTCAAGAATAAGAAAAAAAATAGGAGGTTTAAACCCAAACTTATTTACTAGGATCTTTTAGTTACATAGGAGAGGAACAGTTGCATTCAGCTGAGAATGGCCATTCAAAACACTGAAATAATAGCAAAGCTTTCAATTAGAGTATATTAATTAATCCTAAATGAGTAGATTGTAATTTTTCTATCATACAGCTGGATAATGTATAAAAATGTTAGAAGAGGGTATCCAGGAAAGTGAATTGAACTACTCTTTTTAATTCATTTTTTAAATAGAAATAAATCTTTTGTTTGCAAGTCACAAATATCTTTTCTGTTCACTTCTAGAGATGAAGCACTATAAATGCCAATTTATTTTTCACTGTGAGGTTAGTCTTTGGAGTAATGGAAAATAATTTTCCTTTTCTTTAATGAATAAATCATTATGGGAGGCTCTGCATGATAGTTTGATCCTGCATAGCTATTTCTTCTGATTATTAGCAGGATTTTACATTTAAATTCCTGAAACATTATTAACTCATAATAATTTGCTTTCAGACCTTTCTGATAACTTTGCTATTTCATTAATTCCTTTTCACTGAGGTAGTAGGGAGTTACTTTGTTTAATGATTCTCTAAAGATCTAAGAAGGCTAAATATCCTAATAAGGCAGTTTTATTTCACAAATAATATTGCATTTACCAATATAATTAAATAGTAATATTTTCTTCAGTAGGCTGTGTCCCTAGCAATGGGGTATGCAACAGCCTAATCCAGAGGCAGTTTTGGCAAAATGAGTTTATCCTTTCCCAGAGCTAAGTATCAGTCAGTGGAAAATCATCAAATAGATCGTTTACTCTGAGAGAATATTTAATATCACAAGAAAAAGAGAGAGGAACTCCTTTGGAGGAAAATTCCCCTTGAGTTCTTCTCCCATGGGCAGTTAAGCTATTGAATCCCTAGAAGATTTCCTTAAAGGTAAAAAGCTCATGGCCTGGCCACTCTGAGGTGGGAGCCTCCAGTGCAGCCTTTCTGTGACTGAGCCTCCAGGCTGTTCCTGGCCCTGGCTCCTGCAGTGGCTCTGTGGGTGCCCAAGGCTGGCCCGGGGGGATAGCAGCAGAGGAGTGAGTCCTGCAGTGGAACTGTCACTGCCAAAGCAGTGTGGTGCAGCATGGTTTAACAGCAGAATTGTCACTGCCAAAGCAGTGTGGTGCAGCATGGTTTAACAGCAGAATTGTCACTGCCAAAGCAGTGTGGTGCAGCATGGTTTAACAGCAGAGGTTTAACACACTGTGCAGTAGGTCTCTCCTGTGGGATTTATCCTTGGGAGTGAGCTTCTCTGTATGCCCTGCTCGCCCCAGACTCTGTGTCCTTGAAGCTTTTACAGATATACCCCAAGGAATTTCTCTCATCCTAGTCCACTCACCAAGAGCTCATTTGTTTTGATATTCAGGGTTTTGCAATAGTTGATATCCTCCTTTGATTGTACATGCAGCCTCATGAAAGGAAATTTTTCTCAAATTGTCTTCCTCCTAATCAAAATCTTCCTTGTCCTCTGTCAAAGAGTTCAAGTTTTGACAAGTTTTGCCTTTCCTACTCTGTCCTTTTACAAAATTTTTCTTGATTGAAGTAGTTGAAAATCCTTCCAAACAAAACCAAGAAAAGCCTTGGATTTGCATAGTGAGAGTGAGTGAATTTACTCAGTGTTGTATTTTGCCCTGAAATTAACAGAGATCCCCCTGGACTTCTGCATATATGTGAGAGTTCAGGTAAATGAATGCATTTTAAATCTGTGATAAGAAATACACAGCCATGCAAATAGAGGAACAACTGAACTTGAAATTTTGGTATATATTCTCTGCTCTATGGATCCACAGGCAGAGTCACTTGCAGTTTAGAATATCTGTGGCTGATAACTGCAGCCTGCAAATTTATGAGCAATCTGAGAAAGATGAGGATATGCTGCTGTAGCAGTCCAGCTTATACCAACAGCATAGCACTTCTTCCAGTGGAAGAAAATATTACCCAAATCACAGCTAAGCCAAACAGCTTGAACTGGCAAATAATAAGTATTTTATAGGAACCTCAGGGTATGGCATACATGTAGTGTCATAAACAGTCCAAGGATGTTCTGCTTGCATACAGTGTATTTCTATTCCCTGCAGCTTTTATAGTGAAGTTTCCAAGCTGTGCATAAGCAGCAGTATAATAGAATCCCTATTTATTTCTCCTCCAGGAATGCTGTGCATATTTACTTGCTCATATTCCTTCTATTTCTCCCAGTAGCTTTGCTAGAAAACAAGTATTCTCTAATAATTTGCCTTTTCCATCTGCTTATTTTAGCAAGAAGGTTTGATATTTTTTTCTTTTATCAACTGATAATCTTCCTTTATTTTGTTCTGACATTTTGCTTCCCTTCTTTATGACAAGAGTATAATAGATGCAGACTCTGAAAAAAGGAGTCAGGGATATCTTCTGTGTGTCCTTTATTAGTAAAATGTCTCAGTCTAGGAAGAAGGATGATCTTCTGGACACTCACTCAGATAATTGGATCCAATATTTGGTTCTGCTAAATGCCTCTTATTGGTGTTCAGAGCCAAATTTGGAAATGTGAAGCAACTGCAGAGAGAGCCAAACCCTCAAAATTCCTTGGAAAGGCTGTCAATTCACATTATGCTGTCCAAGGCCAGGCTCTGAATGCAATATTGTCCTGATAAAGTTGCTGCTTATTTTGATCCCTAAAGAGGAACTAAATTCCATGATCGTCCTCATGTGTTTTCAAGACTACTCAGAGGACCAGATTTTATTTTTTTATGGGCCCTAGAATCCTGTCAGCCAAAGAGGGTCTCTTCTTTCACTCTCAACTCTTTCAGTTATTTACCTTGTAAAGTTTTCTGTTTCTGACTACCTCAGTAAGCAGCTTCAAAGTCTCTAAAGAGATGTGAATAAAATAATCAAATTGTCCAATGTTGGAGGACATTCAAAATTTGTGAGTTTCAGTTTTTTCTCTCTGCATTTCTCTGAAGTCTCTATGGAGGTAAAACCCCAGACTTTAATCTTATCTGTACTCTTGTCATCCACCAGCTCTAGATGAGGCACACATTTATTTGAACCTCCTTCCAAATCTTAATTCTCTCTCAGTTGGAAGGGTATTCAGTATGGTCAGTGACAGGGATAAGGGCAAGAAAAGAATCTGAGTAGAAGTGGAACTAGGTGAGATAATGAGGCACTATTTAATTCTTCAATATCATCTTTCAAGAGTAAACAACAATTTTTCTTATATTCCAAGATGGAAATGAAGCCAGACTACGGCCTCTGGGTAGTCTCTTTATTTGCAATAGTCAATATAAGTTCAACCAACCAGCAGTAGATCCAAATTGAGCTTTTACATGTGATTTCATCTGAGCAAAAAGCATCTTGAGGAATTTCAGGTTAAGCAACCAGCCAAAACTTTCTTCCCTTTCCAAATAGCTTGGAAGCACAGCTTATGACAAGTCATTTTTTTCCCCACTTTCTGAAACAAGCTTTTCACAAAGGAGAAAGGTTTGCCACAAAAATAAGGGTGCAATGTGTATTGGATTGGTTTGAATACAAGTATGACAGCAATATTGTGTTTTATATTGATTTTTGAGTTGTTAGTAAATGCTCCTGAATAAACAAAATTTTCTTACATTTTGGAAAAAAAATACTTGCCATTGCTCAGTAAGTCACTTAAAAAAGAAATCAAAGGAAAAGAAAGTAAATGTAGTAAATGTGACTGTGCAGTTTCCTAGATTTTTGGGAAAGAGGGATGATTTGGAGCCTGAGAGATCTGTAGGTGATATTTCTGGATGCTGTTGAACACCTTTGACAAAAAGGGCCTCATCCCTGTGCTCACAGAGCCGTCTGGAGTTGGCCCATGAGAATTTGATGAAAAAAACCTCTTTTCTCCCTTGCTAGATCAATGCATGAAACCCCTGGGAGGTTTGAGAGAAAAGAGAAAACAATGTCTCTTTTGCAATCTCTTCTGAGTTCTTGGGAAGTGTTTCTATAGACTTCCTCACAGCAGAGGTTTTTGGATGCTGGAATTCATCTCTTCTCCATGAGCCCTAAGCTCATATTCCTTCTAAGTCTAATCTGCAGAGGAGGGGAAGAATTTCCCACACTCCACTATATTAAGCAGCTTTACACTCAGTTCCCAGGGCTATCTGCTGCACTGCAATGGATTATTCTGCAGTGGCTTACACTTTCCAGGCACTGGGACCTTTCCTAAATTCCATGTAAATCCACCTGCCTTATGTTTCTTCCTGGCACTGTCCTGGCACGTAGCCAGTAGGAATCATGAGGATGTTGCTGGAAATTAAGCCATAAAAACTTGAGCTAAGGTGCCTACCATGGGAGTTCCAGCTTCCATTTTGGGAATCAGACATAGAAAAATAAATGTCTAGGCACTTCAGTCATTTATTAAAGCAAACATGAGACCTCCGTGGTGAAAGTTGCTAGAAAATTGTAGTCCAAAGTGTAAGACATCCTTCAAAGATGTAGATTTTTTTTTCCCATCAGTAATAATTCATCCAGATGAAGATCTCTTTTAAGTCCTCTGCAGCTATTTCATGGCTTCTCAGCTACAAAAACAAGCAGCATATCAAAACTAGCACTGTTTTGAAAATTGACAGTTAGAAAAACTGATGAAAGATAATGTAGTAGCAACAATGAATCAGATTAATATGGACAACATGGGGAACATTCCACCTACACAGGGAGCAGTGCCTGATATCAGAGGATTCTTTCATCTATGATAACAAGACCCAGTGGCTGACAGCCAAACCTTCAAACTAGACATGAGATGCAATTTTTTATCAGGAAAATACTTAACCATTTGAACCATTTACTAGCATATATGCCTTCCTCCACAGCCTTTAGACCACAGGTGATTCTCACCCAAAATGAGAATCAAATGAGTTTGCAATGAACTGAAAATTATCTGGGTGATTAAAACACTTCCTGGGTAAAATCCAGCCCTGAATTATATATATGATCAAATTGATAAAGGCCTTAAAAATTAATTTCTCTATAAGTGAGGAAGCAGCTAAAGGATATTTGTGCTTTGGGAAGCCAAACTTTAGTCTGACTAGTTTTGGTGAATTTTAAGACCCTGAATATTGTAGAAAACCTACACTGTTCTGGAGTTAAGTGATTTTTCATAAAAACAGAACTGTTAAGCATTTGAATTTTAATATTCTGGATGGACCATATTTCTTCTTGGGAAACATTATTTTTAAAGTATATCTTTGTGTTAGACAGAATTTCCATTTTTTTCCTGTGCAAAAAATTTCTTCCTCTCTTCTCAAGTTTTGTTTATTAACAACAAATCCTGAAGCTTTGTACACTTGCCCAGGTATTCACAACAGATAATAAATTAAAACATTTTTTACCTACAAAAAGAAATTAACCACCTCTTTGAGATGAACAACGAGAACTAAATCAACTTATATTTCTGAGGTGGTGGATAAATTACCATATCTCAAACAAATAATTGTACCAAGTTCTATAACCTAGATTTGTAAAAGGCACTAAAAGACCTGGATTTAGCAATGAATAATAAACTAAAATCTTTTCTTACTACAATTAATATTAAAACAGGCCTTTTCTTCTGTTACATTACCATTTTCTACTGATCATATCTTCTTAGTGGTCTTTCAAGTATGTCCTCACATCATTTGTGTTCAAATTTGTCCAATAGACCATCCAGAACTGACTCTTTTATGGATGTTATTTGTCACTGGAAAAAACTTGCTAATTGAAAAACTGCAGCACATTATGTCCTTCCCAAACAGATTGATCAGGAAGGTGTCACCTCATGCTTTGCCACGGACTCTACCACAGACATAAGTATCGAAATAACTTCAATATCCAGGCACTGTGTAATTTAATCACACTCAAAGGATTTCCATAATTGTATCCACAAACATTACTGCAAGATCAGCTTTCTGCTCCACAAGTTTCAATTAGGATGTGCAACACACCAATGCATAAAAAAAATAAAAACACCTCTATTCCTCTCATCTTCGAGAGGTTTTTATACAAATATTAAGCAAGTGAGCACTGCCACTTCTCACTTGCTAAGTAGTTCCTCTTACAATGTTCCTCTCTCCTGCACTTCATGTCATCCTTGTAATTTCTTGCATTTTGCTAAAGGCACAAGGAGAACAGAATTTTACTGGAGATTGCTAATGAAATATGGAGCCATTCACTGCTAAGCTGCACATAAAATATCTGGCCTAGTTTGTTCATGGAGCAAAGATGTATCTCCTGTCTGCTGGCTGTTCACAAAGCTCTGTGAAAACCACACTTAGTTTCAGTCTGCTTCCTACTGAGTCAGTGGGGAATTAACTGGCTGAGAGACACAGGCAAATTAAAGAAGTTTTCAGAAGTGAATGGCCAAACATCTGAAAATCAAATTGCTTTCTGAATAGTGACATAGGATCAAGGTGCTAAAATTTTAAAATCTCAGTCTGAAAAATGTGGATTAAAAATCTCAACTGTCATAATATCTTGGCAAGTCTTGGAAAAATGGAAATAGAAAGGGCTATTTAATTCTTCATGTTCAAGAGACAAAAAAATTACAGAGGATTTTAAAATACTTAAAACACATTTAAAGCTAGATTCCTGATTATCAAGTACTTCTTTGAGACTTAATCAATTCAAACTCCAAATTAATGAAAAGTGATTATTAGTTCATTCTGTTCAATATGTTATTCTCATGATTTTGTCAATTATGGACTTGAGAAATTTAAAAGAACAAAACAAGACAATGAACAAGGTCCAGTATAAGTGCATTGAAAGAAAACATGATTTGTGGAAGGTACATGGAAGACAGGAAGGTGATTCTTAATTGCTATGTCTGATTTACTAAGATCAGTTAGGTTTAATCCACTTAAGTTCCTTCTCTAAGGAAATGTCTGAGTCTGTGAATGAGAGGTGGTTTATAAAAGTTGTTCACCAGAAATTAGGCGGGGCTTTAAACATGTTATCCAAGATGTGGCCTGTAACCAAACTGAGAAAATGCAGTCTGGACCACAAAGGACATGGAAAGAAAACTGAACTGCTGGGCCCAAAGGTTCATAGAATCTTAGGATGATTTGCATTGGAAAGAGCCTTAAAGATCATCTGGTTCCAACAGCCAGCCACAGGCAGGGATGGCAGCCTCTAGACAAGGTTCCTCAGAGCCCCATCCCAGCTCGATCCAAGGGATATCCTGTAGGGGCTGTAGTGGGGCACTGTGCCAGCTCAGCTGGGCAAGAATCTGAACAACCTGATCTAATTTTGTAATTAACTCTGCTTTGAGCGTTGGACTACAAATCCTCCAGAGATCCTTCCTAACTTGAGTGCTTCAAGGAAGTTAATACTGAAAATTCACAACCAGCAACTGGTTAACTGTCACTGTCTGCTCTTCTTGTTTGATTCTTTCCATTTTCATGGCTAACTTCAATGCGTTCTTCAAATTATGATTTTCCTGCTATTGCTTTGTCTACAGCAAAAACAGTTTTTCTAGATGCCTAAACCAGGTTTATTTGAATAATGAATTGTACACCTTGAATGATAGGTCACAGTCTGTTGTCATGTTACACAGCTGTCTGGTATCTCCAGGAAAGGAGATCCATTCGTAATGGGGCTGTAGGTTTTCCAGACATTATTATTAGGCAGCTTTTTCCAACTGGTGATTCCTCATCCATTTTCACTGTGAAAAATTTGGTCACTAAAAGTTACATGGGGATATATGACTTGACCTTTCCAGCAGGAATTCATCAAAAGATTTTTCTAACTTTCAAATAAGCAGTGCTCACAAATGGGAAATAAGGACAATATAATCCAACTGTAAGAAAAATTGACAAGGGTTTAAGTGCTTGATCAAAGTCCATGGAGACTGTTAGTAACTGGAATAGGTATTGGATCATGGCTGTACTCAGGAAAAAGATAATTTTTGCCATAATCCACATTTGTAACACATTCCCCGAGAGCTGCTTTGTAATGAAGCTGGGCCATTCCCTGAGTGTTGACACTGTTGAGTCACAACCCTTCCAGCTCAGTGGGCAGCTGCACTGGAGACCATGACCATGAAACTGCTTTTGCAGCAGACAGTAGGACTGGGGTGAGATGATGAGTGGTAGCATGCCACACTGTGTCCTCCACAAGCATGCAAGTACCAGGAACAGAATATTATCTGACTTCCCATGATTTTAAACTTAGCTCTCAGGATACCATAAGACTGCACCATTATATTCAGACTTAATACTTGCTCTGATGAAATGTCTTAATATTTCATTCCTTATTTTTAAAAGTGTTGGTGATTTTACAAACAATGGTTGCTCACATGAAAATGTACAGATTTTCCTCTCTGCTTTCCTATAGAACACTTGAATAAGACAAGCTATAGGATAAATGTTGGAGGTCACCTATCTCATAAGTTTTGTCCTGGTGATTTAAAAGCAAAACCTTCTGTTTATGACTTCACTGTTATCTCTCTCCTTTTTTCTCTTTTGTTTTAATTTTTGCTGATATACTCTGATTTTCAATCCCTTGTTTTAGGGAATATCAGCGCAAAAAATCACCCACACAGCTTTGAAAAAAAATAATATGAGTATCTGCAATATTAAACTTCTTTCTATATGTTCATAAAACCAGGAAGAGGACAAAAAGAAAGTACTTTGTTCTTTATTAACCCAGTCTTTTGGGTTAATAACCAGTCTCAAACAAATATTTACATTTTTTTTAAAT
>VZTT01008762.1:11509-40603 GCA_013400855.1 Buphagus erythrorhynchus
TGAATTTAATTCTTCAGTGTCTTGCAATGAACTATCTTTTTTTCCAGAATTACTTCAAAATTAACTAAAAAATCTAGGGTCTCTAAATAAGGTTTTGTCTGGAGCAGTGGATGAAATGAAAGTCTTTGGACTTGGAAAAAATGTTTATTATGAGTGGTATTTCCACCCAAATATAAGTGACTCTTTTCCCTACAGCTGTGTTTGATTTGATTACTGAACTGGCATTTCTGTGAATGAGTATTAACTGTGATTCTACAAGAGAAACAAAAATCTTTTCTAGCCAGGTAGAAGGTTTGAAAAGAGTATAGTTGCCTGGAGATGATGAAAGTGATCAACAGATACTTTCTTGCAAAAGGTGTTGTTCCTATGCAAGTCTGACTGATGACTTTGTGTGTACAAGAACAAATACGTAATGTAATGTAATACTCTGCTCCTTTGTCTGGTGCTGCCAGACACTGGGGTGTTGGAGCTAACAAAATAACTCCTCACACTAATGCTGTTGTATTACTGAATTTTAGGTTGGGCAGCCAGCAGTGTGAGCCCACCATCAATACCACAGCCAGCACAGAAACCACACAGCCTGAATGTGAATGACAAGACACTTGGGAAAGGTGATAGTCATATATTTTTTTCAGTTACTTGGCTTTTCCTTTTTAGCTCTTGTATCTTGTATAGTGTCTCATGTCTTCTCAGTTACTGTGGTATCAAAACTTATTTTTGTAGTACCTCAGTCTCGTGCTCCCTGATTACTCTGTTTCACCTTGATTAGCTGTATGATACGTGTGTATATGTATATTTTTGGTAGGCTTAGTGTTAATAACATGTCAAAAGAGTAATTTGCTATATAACAAAGGAGTTGAAGCTAGTTTTTTACCTAGTTTAATTTTGAGTCACACAGAATAGCATCTGCATGCACTTTGTCTGAGCTAAACAATGTTTTTAAGGTCTAAGATTTAGCATTGTGGCTAAAATACAGGCTGCTGATAAAGCAGAAGAGCCCTAATTGCAATTTTTTTAAATAAACATATATGATATTGGTAATCATCTGTTTAAAACTTAATTCAGTTGTTGCAACTGAGCCAAGAGTGCATAGTCCTGCCATCTACTGAGACAAAGGCTTGCTGATTTTTTACTAGGATTTTCTGGATAATTGAACCAGAATTATGTTGAATTCCGTTGTCAGTTTGTAGCCAGTTCTGTGCATTCACATTTGATGATACAGAAGAAAGGGGTGACATGTATTCCTTCCCCTGAGATTTTTCAGCTCAGCAGAAAAAACAAAAATAGGGTTAAGGTGTTTTGGAAACTTTAGGAAATAAGCGCGATTACACAGATACAGGACTGGCACCAGCAAAAGGAATGGCCTTCAGCTATTTGTAATTCTGTGGTTCTGAAAGTGGCAGGTACCAAGAGGAGTGTCATGCCAGGCAGAGCCTATTTTGTCTGTAAATTCTTTTTGTCACAAAAAATGTACCATTATCTCTCTGAGAGAGGAGCACATCTTATTTCCCTATCAGTATAATACATGTTGGGCATAGGGCCACAAAAACAAAGCAAGTGGAGATGTACCTTTTTCATAGCAGCTGAAGTTGTTACTGCTTTAACCTGAACATCTGCCCTGTTGGAATAAAAGCAGGCAGGAGACCTCTGTGAAATACATACATCAGTGTGGACACAGAGGTGCAATAGTCCAGCTGCTACTGGATATATTTCCTATTTGTGTTTTGTCGATATCCATCAGAATTATACTAGAAGCTGTACTGGAGACTGACTATCAAATATAACCCCTCTCTTTCTCTCTCCAGCCAATGCCTTCCCATTAAAACTTCATTCCAGATGAGTAATGACCTTGTTGGTTGCATACAGGGGAGACAGAACAGTCACATGAACTGGATTTAGGCAAAGGAATTTAGTCCTGTAAGAGAGGTTGAAAGTAAAATTTGCCTTCACTTTCCTTTTGCTTGTTTTCAGGCATGCAGGGGCACACTCAAATACCTTTCATGAAACAAAGCTAGACAGAGTGAGATTGTTTCTATTTCTACTTAAGTGTTCTGTACTTATCATGGCAGAAGCCATATAAAATACATAGCAGACATGTAAAACACTCATTCTTGCTAAAGTTCTATATTCTGACAAAGATAGTGTTTTAAAATGCAATCACTCATTCTGATTTTCTTGTCAGAAGTGCCCTTGGTAATAAATTAAACAATAGCGTGGCATTTGTTTGACCTCAGTCAAACATTCAGTCAGTTTTGTTTTAAAATAGCTGACAAGTCTGTGCATTTCTTTTTTCTTTCTTTTTTTCTTTTTTTTCCCCCCCAGAATCTACAAAGAATCCTAAAGACTTGACTGCTTGGTTCAGTCTCTTTGCTGACCTTGACCCATTATCCAATCCTGATGCTGTTGGGAAAACTGATAAAGAACATGAATTGCTTAATGCATGAGTCAGCTGCCTCTGGTAACTCACATTCTTCCCTTCATCAACACTATTTTGGAGTTTAAAAAAACTAAATGAAAATTAGTATGCTGTTGTGAAACTATAAAGTATGTGCCATGATAATAAAACTAAAGGGAATTAATCCCCTTTTCTATAGGTACAGTTATATGCTCTTGTTTTGTATAAAGAGTTCGCATTTATTTTCTATGTGGACTTACAAAAATGAGGTTAAGAATTAGGGCAGGTTTCTTGCCAAATTAGATTGTCTGCTGAAACACTGTCTTTGCCTGGGGTGATGTGGAGCTAACACTGAAGTGAAATACAAATTGCAAACCTATTTTTTTATAATGTTTCTTGAGTAAATTAAAAAAAAAACATGTAACTGAAGAGGCTGCATGAGTCAAACATCTATCATGTATATAATATATCTATTACTGCTGTGTTGAGATATCAACTAAATTTGTTTTGTTAGTACTCACAGTTGAAAAAGCTGTGCTGGAGCTAATTACCGAAGAAGTAAATTTGGGTCTGTGCAGCCATCGAAATTGTGCCCTTTCCAATCTAACTTATTTGACAAACTGCACTACATAAAGAGAAGTCGTGCCCAGGAGGCTTCTTTTTCTGAGTTTTTTCTCCATTGTACCAACAGAATTTGCACCTGTTTGCAGAAGTTTCTTGGAACTGATGCTTTGCCATGCCTTCAATCCATTTCTGTTTCTGTTCTGAGAATTTTTCATCCAGTTTATTTCTGAAGCATGTGTTATTTTAAGCTTGTTGTGACATTAACTCTTTAATAAAATGATTTTGACAAAAACCACAACTTTATTCCCACTGGAATGCTGTTGTGCTGTTGAATTGGTACATAACAAGCATCTGAAGATAAAGATGACCAGTTTGTAGACAGTACTGAACCCTTTGTTTCTGAATAGTAATCCAGTAGGAAGGACAGTGAGAAAATTTGAACTGAATGTGGTGTCCCTTTGCTTCCCTGCAAAAGAAGGGGAAAAGGTTCATAGAGTCATAAAGGTTGGAAATGGCCTCCAAGACTATTGAGTCCAACCTTGGAACAAACAGTTCCCCTTCCAGCTAAACCACAGCACTCAGTGCCATGTCTAGTTGCCTTTTGAACAGTTCCAGGCACGATGACTCCACCACCTTTCTGGGGAGCCCGTTCCAATGCCTGACCACCCCTTGAATGGAGAAATTCTTCCAGATGTCCAACCTGGACATGCCCTGGTGCCACCCTGAGAATGTGTCAATAGCCAGTTAAGATCACAAGCTCCGTGTAGTGTATAGGACCTGCTTTACAATTTTTTATATTCAGCCTTTTAAAATCTGCTTGATTTCCCTTGATGTTGGTGAAGTGTTTCACAGCCAGTTACCTGCACACTCACTTAATCCCTGCCCCATGGTCTAAGTACCTGGAAATAACTATATAAATGTACAAGTTCACTGAATTGGCCAGCTTCTTGAGTGCAGCAGGACATTGTTGGATGTGTGCACTGAGCAGCAGTAATGTGGATTTGGTGCCTCCTACCTAAAGAGCCACATGCTAGCAGTGAATGTGAGGTTGGACTGACTAGAGTTCATCAGGGTCAACCCTCAGCAAGCCTTAAACGCCCCTGTTCAAACTTTCATGTTCATTATCCCATCCCATAACCTGGGACTGTCAAAATACTTCAGTTGTTGCCAAAGTTCTTCAAATACTTAGCAGTGGAGTTTCATGTCTAGTGGGAAAAGATGGTCTGATCTTCTCTTTGCACAGTCCCCAGCCCAGCTGGGTCCCTGAGGTGTGTTAGACCTGGAATCTGATATCAATGAATTCTTTCTAAAGGTAAAACTTGGTTCCTTCCACAGCATTTGCTGCTCTTCAATACTGGCAGCTCCTTGCTCAGTGCTCCTGCCTTTTCTGCACTCTCTAACTTTCTTGAGCACTAGGAGGAGGCTGAATTCACAACTTTGGGCTGCAGTTCCGGCAGTAAATAAGACATCTATAAAGGGGATTAACTGGGAAATACCTAAGGGTTACACTGGGGTGCACACAGAGACTGTTTGCCCAAAATCCTCTTCATCCCAAGCTGTAATTACCTGCAATGCCAAAAATGTTAGTGTCAGGCACTCAAGGGAGAGCCAGGATGCTCTTCAGCCCAGCTGGCTTACCACAAAATCATTAAACAGATTCTTGCAACTTTAAGCAAGTCTGTGGTTCTTAAATTTGCTGTGGATTACATTTGTCTGGATAGTTTCTAAAACATTTGTGGACAATCCACTCCAGCATTTTTTAGTAGCTGAAGCAGTTAGGTGAAACACAGAGAGGAGGCTGCATTGAGTTCAAAACAGCCAATTAACTGCTCCTAAAGGCTCAAAAAAATGTTTTTTTGTTCTTTAAGTCACATTCTAGACTTCCAAGATATAAAAAAAACCAAACCAAACCAAAACAATCAAAACAAGGCACAAAAAACCAAACTCCTGTCTTGACTGGGACAATTAAGAGCATTGCAGAGGCTCAGCTAATGATGTTTTAAATCCTTATCTTGTTTTTAAGCATCAGAATGATCATCCCTTTTACACAAGGCAGACCACAGGTGCAAGGTTTTTTCTTTTCCCTCCTTCTCACACAAACTGCACTACCAAGTAGTTCATATTAAGCACTGATTTCTTGTAGTATGTAATTTTTGAAATTACTTAAGCTTTGAATCATTTGCAATGCAATTTTTTCACCCTTTCAAATGAAAAAAAAAAAAAACAAGAAGAAACAAGCCAGAGGTATTTAAAATGAAATTGATTTTTCTTAAGTAATTTAAATCCCTGTGTACAATGCATTATCATAATAAAGATTTAATGAAGTTGAAAACCAGAGCAGGAAAACTACTATCCTGCAAGTAGATATAGATAATGCAAAGTACAGAGTTACAAACAATACTTCCCTACTACTAAAGAAGTGTCTGGCACATGCTCATCAGCAGCCTGGGCTGTGGAGTCACTCCCAGGCCAGTGCCACTGAGAGGATTGTCTGTGCTGTACTTTCAGTCTTGGGACAAGACTTGGGCAGTTCATCATCCTGGGAAAGTTATGGATTGATTTTTCTACACCCATAATGTTCATCTTGATTTAATATGCTTCATTCCAGTTGCATATTCTGATTCAGTAGTGGAGCGTTTTAAAATAAAAACAGCTGCAGAACCCCTATGGCAAATGAAAACAGTGGCAATTGATCAACTGTCTTTATTGTGAAGTTTATTAAATTTGATGTAATTGATTCTGATGATTCTGAGTTTCTACAATTCTCAGAGCAGTTGCTTCAGAGGAATTGGACTATGAGCCTTGGCAATTGAACAGCTCATACAGAAAATTACCAGGCAACTTTTTAAAGTAACTTTTCTGGCCTTGTGAAATGACCATGATTTATTTCAACAGAGTAGAATAGGACTTACCTTGCTCCTATCTGCTGTTCCCATATCCAACATTGCATGGGCATGACACTGATGTACTTTGAAGCAGGACCACTTGGCCACAAGCAGCCAACTGCCTTCCCCAAATGTCCTTTTAAATTCCCTTCAAACATTAGGGGCTGCACATGCTAGGAAAAAGTGGGACCACCTGAGCAACAAGGTGACCAGCAAGCAGCTTTGCTCTAAGTGGGAATATAGGAAATGTCATGGCCTACAAGCCCTGACAGAATCTGAGCCTGGAAAGGCTCAGCAGAGAAGGGAGGTTGATATGAGGACACAGCACCCAGGTGCTGGCATCATGCCACCTTTTCCTCAGCCCTCTGTTGATTGCTATCAGCTTCCTTTCATCACATCCCACTGTGAGTGCCAGGGGATACTGCATGAGCAGCACCAAGGGATGAATGATGGGTGTAGTGTCCAGTTTTGCTGTTGAGGATATGTGGGGTTGAACAGCCCCAGAGCACAGGAAGGGCAGCTGGAAGATCCTGTCTTCTCAGTGCAGTTCCCAAAGATGATCAGATGTCAGAGCAGCAGTAAGAGTGAACATGGTATCGGTGCAGCTGCCAGTATTGGGTCCCTCCTCACTTCTTCAAGCTTACTTCCAAGCACTTACTGCAAATCCCCCTCTGGTTAGCCTACTTTTTAAACTTCTGCTCTTTGTAAATGTCTAATTTTTGAACAAGCCACCATATGGGGGAGGCAGGAAGCAGAGCAACCACCAGGCTTGCCAACAGCCAAGCAACAGAGGCTTTGCCTCAGCAGAGCAGCAGAATTGCTGAGATGGTGTAGCACCTCACTGGCCAGCCAAGCACGACAGAGCTGCTGGGGCTGCCATCCTGCCTCTGCATGTGCTCAGCCCAGAACAGTGCACACACACCGAGTGCACACACACAGCCTCTCCTGGGACAGTAAACAAGGGCACCATGGCCAAACAGGCCTTGCAGGTCCAGCAAGTCTGGCCTTGGGTAACCAGCCAGTCTCCAGCACCAAGGACTGGCCTTGCAGTCAATCAGATCATTACTGGGCCATTCATTAACAGGGCTCTCCCAAGCATAAAATTGGCTTTTCCCCTCACTGACTAATTACAAACCCTAAGGGCTAAAGTATAGCCCTCCCCTCAAGTCAGACAAGGTACTTGCCAGCACAGGAGCTCTCCCTGCCAGAGTGGGTCCAGAGGAGGGCCATGAACCAGCCAGCAGGGCAGGAGCAGCTGTCCTGTGAAGAAAGGCTGAGAGAGCTGGCATTGTTCAGCCCAGGGTCCAGAAGTCTCTGGGGGGACACTTTACTGTGGGGCTTTCTTTTCAATATGTACAGTTTGTAAGAAAGACTGAGACAGACTTTATCAGGACCTAAGGACAAAGAGGCAGCTGAAAGAGTATAGGGTTTAGATTGCACATATGAGAGAATTTTTTTGTGGTGAGACATTGGAACTGTTTGGCCAGGGAAATGATAGATGCCCTAGCCCTGGAAATGTTCAAGGTCTGGTTCAATGGGACTATGAGGAACCTCATCTCATAAAAAAACATCCATGGCAGAAGGGTTGGACTAGAAGACCTTTAGAGGTCCCTGCCAATCAAACCATTCTGCAAGTCCAACCAAGTGGGGAGGCTGCTGTTTGCCAGACAGCAGTGTTCAGCTCCCAGCAGTTGCATCAACTTTCAACTCTGTTCTACCATAGCAAAAGCATGATGGGCCCAGTCTTGTAATTAATCCATAGTAGGTTTGAAGTTTTGGCTGCTTGCAAAAAATTACAAAATTTAAATTGAGAGAAGCATCCTATACCTTGGAGGTGGAAGCCTGGCTGACACTATTTGCCAGCTATTTACACTGGTTGCTGTGGGAATCCTTTTTGGGATAGGGAATACACAAAAAAATGAGGAAAAAGAGTAGATAAGCAATTTTAGAAGAGAGAGCAGACCTACTTAAGCTGGTAAAGAAGTTAGAGCCAGTCTTCTCTTTAAACAAAAGTCTTTCATCTATCCCAGAAACTTACTCTGTGGGGTGTTTCTTTTATTTTGGATTTCTACAGCTATAATGGCAGTAGGAACGGCCTGAGGACAGGTGTTGGAAGCCATATGCTTGCTTCATCAACAGGCTGGAGCGAGGTAAAAAAATAAGTTTAAAAGTGCTACACAATTAAATCATCGAACCCTGTCTCCATCTAGGTGGGTGGATAACAGCTGGCTGCAGGAAACAAGCATGCTGAAGGTAACAGGAGCAGGATGCAACAAGGAAAAAGCCCGAACTCCTATTATTTCAAGTACAACCCTCAGAATAAACCCTTAACACATAAAATACAGGAACTGATATCATGAGCCACTTTGCTGTTACAGCTGCTTATTTTTCTGGATTGTTTTGGCAGTCTGTGTGGTGATCCCATGATCATCCCTGCCTTGAACTTGAGTACCAGAGCTTCAGAACACCAAAGCCTGACAGCAGAGAGCAGCCCTCACTGTGGCAGGTGAGAGTTTGATTTTCAGAAAGATTTTTAGAAGACAACACAAAGAATGAGACAAGCCCCATGGGTGACTTTTCTGATCTGTGGTTCAGCTGGGTTTTGGGTTGATCCAGCCTTTTCTGCAAGGTTTTCCCTGGATTTAGAGCCAGCAGGCATGGTTGCAAGAGCCAGAGGCAGAGGAGCAATTCAAGGCTCTTCCCCCAAAATGCCAGTCTGTGCTCTGAAATCACAAAAGCCTGGCACATCATTTCCAGCTGGAAAAGAGCCTGCAGTGGCACTGATCAGAAAACTTGCCACACTCCTCCTCAAAAAACAAATAACATTTGAAGCAGCAGAGGCCACAGAGGGGTGTGAGGCTGAGGGAGATGCCAGCAGCACTACCACAGCCCACAGGCAAGACCTGTGGTCACCTCTACTTGTCACCAAACCACAGCCAAGCTCACATGCAAGATACTCACAGTCATTGCTGCTCTTCATGTAGGGAAATGATTACAAGACACCTTACATGAACAAACTCTTCCTTTTGTTAATTCTTAACCTTCCCTCCCCCCCAGCACTGAGCAGTTTGCAGCTTTTGCTTTCATTTTTAAGGGAAGTGACCCGGGTCTCCTTGGAGGCAGGAGACCTCTTGGTTTCACCAGCCTTTGCAATGTTCTTAAGTTACTAGTGCTGTGCCTCAAAGCCTGGCTAGACCTCAGAGTGTGGAGGTCCATCTCACTGCTTGCAGTTTAAGCCATGGTAATGTTGCTGAAACAAAGTATAATAGGAAATAAGATTAAAAAGCAAACAGGCATTCAGGAAGAAAGGCTGCACTAAAGACTACTTTACCAACCCTGTCTTGCCCCCATCCATTTTATCAGCTCATCCTGTTAGCAAATACTAAATGCAATTGAAAACCAGTAAAAATCCATAATGGTCATTTTCCTACTTGAGATTTGGAGGAGCAGATAGAACTGTCTGTCCTGGGGTGGTTTCTAATGAACAGTGCAGCTTGTCTATCAGTGGTTTAGGTTCCCTCTCTGTTCCCCATCAACATGTGAAGTATTTAATGCAGGGCTTAATTGAGGTTGACGTATATAATGTTGTTTTCTTTAATGGTTGTTATCCAGTTGAAAAAAGGAAAGTGTTTCAAGATAAAAGAAAATGATTTTATGGCCCCAAAATAAGTCCTATTGTATAGCAGCACCAATACAAACCAAGTTCCTTTCTGCAAGGGCCAACTGCCAGAGTGAAGTAAGTGCCTTTCTTCAGGGAAGATTAATCCAATATATACACCATCAGCAATCTCTAAATCTCTATTAAGGGGCTTAAGTTTCTGCACCAGGGCCTATCAGAAAAAAACCCCCAAACACTTGATCCATGACAGCATCAAGGGGCTATCCAGTCTTACCATGGCTCAGGTAATGATGTTCCTGTCCCCAGTGCACACCACCACCATAGTGCAGCCAGAACTCCCAACAGCTGCAGGAGCCCAGGTTCACAGGTGTTTCTCCCTGGTTTGCAACAAGGAGACAATGTCTCCCAGTCATCAGAGATGGTGGAAATGAGACTCCCATGCAGGGGTGGCCAGCAGAGCCTGTACGTACCCTGGTGGGAAATGGAAACTTCCATGATGGTGAAGGGTGAGAGATGGACAACAGCTCCTGCTCTGGCACACCTACACCCACAGGACAGAGCCAGTGCCACAAAGCCCCTGGGCCAGACAGAGGTACCAGTTTGTTGGCCAGTCTGGAGGTAAATTGTCTCTCTCACTGAATACGAAGTCAGGTCATGATACAGAGCAGCATTCACAGCCTTTCAACCAGGATGCAACCAAAGGGACAGACTGCAATCTACAGATGGCCTGATTTAGAGAACAAATGACATTTATCCAGGCTAATACTCCTCTGGAGTATTAAGGCATCTGCTGTGTTCCTAACCCAAGGAACATCCTTTATGTACCAATACAGACATACAGGTTACCCTCCAAATCAGGGGTCTTAGCTGCCTTTGCTTTCCCCATGTCTAGAAAGTGCAAGACCTACTGCTCCCATGTTCATCACTCCCCTACCCCCAAAGGATTAGTATTCCCTTGCAGAAGAGGAAAACCAGAAAATCCTCCCTAGAAGAGAATTGATTTCTTAGGTACTCAATTCAGAAAGTGTTTAAACTATCTCCTTGGAATTCTCCACTAGAACCAAAACCAGATCCACAATTGTACCCAAACTCATTTCATGAACAAGAGCCCCTGAATGCAGTGACAATCCTTAAAATACACCTCCATGCCCCATCCAAAATATAACCATGCAGTCAAAGTAGGCAGTATGGTACCATCTCTGTACTGTCAGAGATGGAAAGCTACATCTGAAGCTTCCTATATTTGCAGCAACTGACATCAAAATTAATTGATCTCAGCATTCTCAGGATGTATAATAGATTAGAATCCAAAGGAATCACAAAAGCAGATTTAAGCACTTCTTCCCCCCACTTCCCATTTCCTAATAACAGTATTTAGTTTCCAAAGGCAACATCCTTTTAAAATCTTCCATGAGTTCTTACTTCCATAAGTGACAAACCCAAGGATAGCACCAACTTTATGGAAAGGGAGGCTGCTACCCACCCTCTGAGAAACATTTGAATCACAGACATAGGGCACAACTAGAAATTCTTACCAAATAAAACTCAAGAAAGGGAGTAATTGCATCACCCAGCCTTTTTGCACCAAACTTTAACAGGAGGTCTAGTTTCTTTCAACTTTCTCCTCCTTAGAGAAAGAACCTGTCCATAAAATATCAAGAGCACTCAGATCTCACCTGCGGAAAGTAAATGGACACCTGGTTTTAGTTAACATGACTTGTGCCTGGCAGTCTGGGATTTAGATGATGCTATTTACTTACTACTTATTTGAAGAAGTAAAAGTTAAAAACAAAGGTACAAAAAATAGATTACCATGGGTATTACTGTTGCCCTGAATAAACCCTATTTTTAACCAGCAGTTGCACAAATCACTGAAAAGTTTAACCACACCCCTCACTGTGCACATACACAAAAATAAATCTCTCACACACCGCCCCTTACTTTTCTACAGGCACAGTTATTCGCCTGTCCTTCGTTATGAAGTTCAGACTCTAATTCATTGGGGAGAAGAGATTACACAACCTTCTATTCTCCCAGGTTTCCAGCTCCTCTGCCTCTGAGCTTTCCAGGTTACAGATAAGGCAGCCTAAAAATTCCCATCAGAACTTCATACAACCTGAGATAAAATTTCAGCTACTCTTAAAAATGGGGTCACCTCTCTATTCAGCTTCATCTAATTGCTCTTCTTTCTTGTCATCAATTGAATTTGCAGTTTAACTTACATATTCACTCACTTCCTATGTGGCCTTTACTGAGGAAACTCCCTCCTCTCAGCCCCACTTGAGTAACACATTATTTCTGTGACCTGTTGCACTCCAAAAAGACAACTCCTACTCTCCAGTTTCTTACCACCTCTCCGTTATTATGGTGCTATAGTGGAGGTGCCAAAATCAAAAGAACTAATAAAGCTACTCAACTACCTCCACTTTACTGGAGACCTCATTCATGTTTGACATACCAAAAATTTCCAGAAGCCAAAAGTTACCCTCAAAAACCTATTGCAGGCAGTTTAAAAGATGTGTTAACACTCTAATTGAAAATATTGCAGCATGTCCTTCTTTAGGGAGGCAAGAATTCTTAGAGTAGTTAAAAAATTCCACCTCTTTACCATCAACCGAAATGTAAAATGCTCCAAATAACCACAAGTAGGTAACGATTATACACCTTNATAATCACAAGTTAGTAAGGCTTATAAAAACTGTATTTGAGCACATCCTTGGTAAAATCATCTCATTTTAAACATATCAACACTTATTCCTATACCGCCTCCCTGAGCCTTTTACAGTCTCTTCCAAACTAGAGAGTTTTCCAGGACTGGTTACACTAATGCAAACAGAAACACGATACACACATTTTAACTACATGTCAATCTTTGATCAAACAACTTCCTTCAGCCAAGTACCAAGTATGGATGACTGTACATGTAATGCGTGTTCTTTCCCAGCTTTAATTCACTTTTTCCTTGCATTTAGGTTCTGGACATACACAGTAGGAACTTGGGTTATTTCCTCCCAGATGAGTTGCTTCAAATCTGTGTTTTCATGGCTGTGTTTTGCACAGCCAGGCAGGCTGTTTTACAACAGTAATTGATGTAAACTTCTGCTAGTTATCTGTTATATCCAAACTGCTTGGCTTGTACCTCAGGTAACACCTGAAGGTCCCAATCCACCACCCTGGAGGAAGGCCAGGGTAGGAGGAGCTGGTTTGCTAAGCCTCGATGGTGTTTGTTTGGAACTGAATAAATTAGAGATGTTGGCTGACATCACTGTTTCTCTTGTTCATGTTACCCCTTACACTTACATACTGTGAAAATACTCAGACTCTATTCTTGTGCCAGTATCTGGCCCTTCCCAAGAGCTAACTTGTCAGAAAGCCAGAAATCACTTCCCAGACAGCTCCCTGTTTCCTAAAAGAAGCACGTCACTCACTACTCTTGTCCCCTACTCCAGCATACACAGCCAAGGGCTCTCCTTACACAGACCTAAGGTCTCTGAAACATTCACTTCCAGAGCCACAAATTACTAGAAAATGTCTTTTATTCACAAAAAGGGACTCAAGACAAAATTATTTCGTTAGATATCTACTCTCGGTGCTTTTCCAACTCCTGGTTTTGGCTTTGGGGAAGACAAAGGCAGTGAGTTACACACAGCACACAAAGTGTGGCTCGTGTGGAAAAAAATCCAAAATGTGACTAACCAGGCAAGGCCTAGGTTCATGGGGAATGCTCAAAAGCTCCCTTTGACACAAACTGCAATGCATCTCTGCAGGGCAGGCTGCATGCTTTTGTCAAACTACTTCCTGATAAAACACCCTCCCACTCAAGGACAGCCTGAAACTGCTGCAGCTAAAGCCATTTAGGGGACAAGACAGTCACAAAGCTACTCCTAGGAACCCCTTCAAGCTGATGATGAAATGGCTGAAAGGAAGCCATTTTTGACTGAAGGACACCAAGAATTCTTGTAGGTGGGTGGGATCACAGAATATCCTACATTCGAAGAGACCCACAAGGGTCACTGAAGTCCAACTTATGGCCCTGCACAGGACTTTTAGTTAAGTTCCAGTTAATGTTTTTAACATTGTCACATAGAAACCTTATAAGCTTTGGGATGCTGAAAACTTAAAATTTCCACTGACTAACGACAACAAGCATTAATCCACTCTTGATGGCTATTGCCATAGTGCTCTTGAGTAAACACTGACTTTGGAGGATTTACATGTATTTAAATATTATCCTTCTTTCTTCCTCCTTTCCCCTCTCCCCCATCTGGAAAGAATTATTCTGTAAGTCAAATGACAATCATTTGAGTCATACAAAACAACATGAAACCAAGACTGTCAGTAGATTTATACCACATCCTTTAGGAGTTTAGTTTCACATCGTGAAACATCTAATGGCTTTCATAATTTTCAGCAGATAACTTGAAATTAGCCATACCACAAACACAGCAGCAGATACACAGTTTCACATAATTCTTAACTGATTTTTCCTGTGCTATGTAGAAATAGAGTATGCTATTTAAAGCATATTTAAACATTCAGCTATTTTTAGGGTTGTTCCCTGCTTCTGAATACAGTGTTATGCAAAAATCTATAGATAAGAAATTATCTTGTTCTAGAAGACACAGCACACTAGTCATACATGGTTGGCATTATTTTAGATGTAAATTTGGAACAATATTAAAATTTAATCTCCTTCTACAGTGTTTCATGCACAGTTTCCAAAACAAATAAATGAACCACTGCTTTTGTGTGTTGTCCCCACCATTTTTTTTTAACTATAATTTTTATTTAAATAAGACACAGGAACTTCTATACCGAAAAAAATACAAAACAAAAGCCACACATTTCCTTGTGTAAAGCAATATTGTGTGATAACTTGAATACTGTTCAGCACAGTGGCTAGAAATAACAGTACAACTATGTACAAAACTTTAAACAATATTTGACAAATTTCTACAGCTGGATGTAGAATACATTTGAGATAAACAACTGCTGGGAAATTTACATGGCAAAGCATTAGCTTTAACACATTTGGTTCAAAACCTTCAATTCTGCTAAGAACAAATGTGCATTTTAATTAATATTTAGTTTCTCATGGAAAAAATATAAAGAACATGTAATGGCA
The DNA here is from genome assembly GCA_013400855.1 of Buphagus erythrorhynchus. NCBI lineage: Eukaryota > Metazoa > Chordata > Aves > Passeriformes > Sturnidae > Buphagus > Buphagus erythrorhynchus. The sequence goes on from VZTT01008762.1 coordinate 26,098, forward strand.
TTGCAAATATTGTACAGAGTTCAGCACTGATCTAAAAACCACTCATCATATCCCCTGGTAACCTAACACCAATAATTGAGACTACAATTTCTTATCTGGACATAGCCAGAGCACAAAAAGGTCATCATACTGCAATGTTAGTCTAGAAAGAAAAACATTAAAAGGAATCGATACTTACATCACGAGTATTTTCTCCCCTTTATCTTCAGTCTATAAAATATATAGTGTTTTCACCTAGGCCTGAGATTAGTAGGGTTAAAGATGGCTGTTGTGTTTCAAGAAGCTTTTTCACATGAAAATGGTTAGAGACAGACCTCTCGCCTTCTACATTTTCTGCAAGGGGAGTCAAAAAACTGTGGATGTTTTATAGGCTGCAAATTCCACCTTGTAAGACAGCGTTAACAAAAATTCAGTAATAAAAAGGAAGCAATGCTTCATCTCCAAAAAAAGCACATATCTAGTGAGTAGTTACTGGTGGCTCACTCTCATCCCCCTCCAATCTCATCTTCAAAAGCAGAAAAAAAAACGTAAAAGAGCATGTTTCAATGCTCCTAGTAGCTGCAGGCTACTAATCCCTTCAATTCCTGCAAAAGGTGAACCTTATTCTCTTAGGAGCAGACAGCATAAATGTAGTTCCACCGAGCTGAAAGCAATGGAGCAAGAATATCAAGTTTATTTTGCCTTTGGGGTCCTCTTTGTATCGCAGGAAATTATCTCTGAAAGCAATGCTCCTCTTTTTCTAGTAGAACAGAAGAGCACCACAAACCCAATCTTGCCATGTACTATTTTGAGAAAAGTGTCCAGCCTGCAAAACCAGGATTATTTTACATGGATTTTTCTTTTATTCACACTTAAGGAGGGGGGAAAGCACACTTTTACACACACAGTTTAAGTAACTGAAAGTTATGGGAGAAGCTTTAAGTAACATGAACTTAAAACTATTGTTTTCCCCACCCCTCTTAGAACACCCACTTGCTACTTCTGGACTTTCATCCAAACACAATTAATTACTCACTACATAAATAAAACGCTGCTCATCTAACACTGGTCAACAAAATCTGAAAACCTATTTCCAACCAGCAAATGAATGAACATTTCCAAAAGAGAAACTAAACATTAATTTGACTTTTAGACGGTAACAGTAGCATTTCACATCCTTAACTGCCAACAAAAATCATGAGAGGAAATCCCCAATCGCCCCCCATGAAACCTGAAAGAATTTCTGTCCTTTAACAAAAAACATTCTTGTCTTTCAAAATCCTCTCACACACAATGTGGAATGTTTCTCATGTACAGCCTAGTACTGAACACTTTATTTGCAACAGTTTAACAGTCATTAACTGAGCAACACCTGAAACCTTTAAATGCCACAATTTTACATCTATTGAAATGACAGTAAATGCAACAGTTGTTTTACTTGTAAGCACATGACAAAGTGATATACATCACAGATTTGCTGGTTCTCCTCATGTTCACCCATGTCCAGGGTCATCATTCACCTGGATCTGAATGCACTTATTCCAAGAAAGTGGAATGTAATGAGGAAATATAATGCATAAAACAAGGAAAGGCAAAAGAGTGATGTTCCCTCTTTAGCTTTGTAGCTGTAAAATATTTTATATTCCAATATGATATACATTCCAAGTTACCTGAGTTTACACTTCAAGAGAAGTACCTGAAGCTAGGCCATAGGGTGGGCACTGTGCAACTGCTGTGGCCATTTTTTTTTTTTTGCATTGTGTGTATTACAGAAGTTAGAAACATAAACACCTGGATCAATTGTAAACATAATCCTGAAGTACAGTATTTTCCATAGGACACAACACAGCAAGACATTTTCTATTCAGACAGGCAACATTTTTTTATATATAGAGAGAGCTTATTTATACTGTAGAATTTGAAACAGAACACAGGACACAGTACTAATCTGGTCAAACATACTACGAAATGCATAGTCTCCACTGAAAATGCTTAATGTAATATGGATTCTGCAGGCATTACTGCTTTCTCACCAAAAAATGCTGAATATGGATTCTGTCCCTGCCAAGAACAGTGTTGAGATATTTCTTTGAATGCTGCTAAGTATTCCATGGTGTTCTGAAAGGCTGCCACCTCATGCAGATGTATCTGAACTAGGATCTCCTCACTCCTTGTCTCGGGGCAGAGGCCTGCTCCACCTTGCTCTAGATTAACACATAGCTCTGAGGAGAGGAATGCTCTTCAGTCTGAATTTCTTGCAAAAGCGGCTGCTGCTGCTGGGACGGTTGCTGTACCGGGATCTCTGGGGAGTCCATTGTGCTGGTGTCATCTGACAGAGATGAGAAAGAGACCCGGGACGAAAGCTGCTCAACAGTCAGGGTGCTCAAACCTGTGCTTTGACCAGAGTTTGGAGAGTTCTTCAGCGTCAGGTCTGAGGCGGGAAGGAGGGGGCCCAGGAGTTTTACAGGACAGAAAGCTGATCCGGTTGGGATGAAATTAACCTTGTTTTTGTCAGGACATGAAAAGAGAGGGGCTGAGACAGGCTGACGAGACCTACAACGAGAAAAAAGATTATATATCTGGCCAGCTGAGATGTTTTTCACATCATGAATTTTGTGGTTCTATACATTGCTAAAATGTGAATGACAAGGAATGGGATTAATTGGACAGAAAGGCAAACATCTTCCATATTGGTAGTCAGCTAACTGATCCACAGCATTAAAAGTAGTACCATCACAAAAAATGACTTTGTAATTACTGGACAAACATGCAACTTCCAGCACGAAAAATCTGCAGTACATATGCACATGAAAAAATGCCACAGTTAATTTAGAATGGCACAAATTCTTCTTTGATAAGCAATGCAGCAAAAACATATTTAGTCATTTTAAATTCCTTTGAGGACCTCCATAAAACAGACCTCTCATTTCCCATATTCCATAATTTGTCTGGAGGCTTTTTCCACAACCCAACATTGCTCCCTTTACCATCCAGCAGGCAACGAATGCCGTTAGAGCAAGAAACGTCCCCTCCTTAATTTTTTCATCCACAGGAGCTTAGCATGCAACCTCAACAGCATGTGCTGTGCTCAAATACTGCTGGGTCTAGGGGAAAAAGACACGATGTCCAAGAGTTTAATTTCCAATTTCTTGCTCAGCAAAAGTATTGAGCAAAGTCTATGCCATAAGCATACTACCATCTACAAACACTTTACATATGTTTCACTCCATTTTCTATGTTTTATACACATCAAAATGTAACCTATGCTTGAAACTGATAATTATGACAAGGGGAGTTTTTGCTGAAGCCATGAAAATTTAAAATCCTTAAAAAAATACACAGAAAGAGGTTTATATAAATGCTTAGGAAATTAATGTACCTTATCCTTCCTGCTTGGATTTTTGTTGCCTTTTATAAATGCACAAAAAGAGGTAAAAGACTCCATTTTCTCTTCACACCAATGTAAACACTTGAACCTCTCTTCTGCACAAACTATAAGAATAGTTTGCTCCTGAAAAACCCATCAGCTGGAATAGTTTATTCATCTGCAGTTGAATAGGCTCAGTAAACAGGTTTACTGCTTTGCAGATACCAGCTGATATAAAAGGCATTACTTACGACATTTCCTCAAAGACCTTCACTCGCTCACATCCCTCTGGGGGCTCTCGTTTGAACATGTAGCTGTTGTTTGGTTTGGGAGATGAGGCATACTTGGGCAACGGTGAGCTACTCCCACTGTCTGAAAATTTAAAGCAGTTATATTACTAGAGATTGAGAGTGCTTTATAATTAAATTCGATTTCCAAACAAGATGCCTTTTTTCACAATTTAGCCATTACGTTGGTTTGCTTCTACCACAACGCTTCCTTTATTGCAGGCTACTTCTAACACCCTTGTATAGCACATTTCTTCTGAGTAACAGCTTCGGTGCAGCAGCAATCTATTGTATAACAACATGTAACAGGAGGATATTTTTATCCAGAACACTGCAATTGGAACAAAGCAGAGCTGTGATCCTGGAAACAAATACATTCTTTATTACATAGTTCAAAAACCATAAATGAACAAGGTAATGTGCTTAATACATGCAGAAGAATTATGAGTGGTAATGATAAAATGCCTTCTCATTGTATAAACAGTGTTATTAAAGATGTGTGTATACAGCTTGTATCTTATTTTAAAACATATTTCTTCACTGGAATATTGACCTCAGTCTCATGAGCAACTCAGAAGTTGCAACAAAACAAAACTCATCTGTAACACAGGTACTGCTACCTCATCATTACAATGTCTTATCTTACTTGCTTCACAGTTGTGAAATTGCTTTAGCATCTAGAATAAAACTTCCACAGTTTAATTCCCTCCTCACTGCTGGCTACATGATACAGGTATTCTTCATAACTCCATCTGTCTGTGTGCATTTTAACCAGACACTAGAATTAAAGGTGTGAAGATCTCTGATAAAAGGCAATGGGCAGATTTATTTGTACTTCTCAGCAAGTATGAGAGAAGGCTCAAGTCTGGTAATGACCAAAGCACAGAAGTTTGAAATATTAAGACTATGAAAGGGTTCACTTTTGAACAGTCATGCTGACAACATGACAGTAAATGCATTCAGGAAATAAAGTAGGTACAGAAATAGTTATCCACAGAAAATTAGCTTTCTGCAGTGGCTTCTATCTTTTCAAAGAGCAACATCTCTCCCAGGGTAGTATTATTGGTTCCATATTCCCTGCTTAGAATTACAATTAAAAAATGACATAGCAAAATTAATGAGGACCCATCAACTTACAAATACACCGTAATTGGAGAGAAATAGCTGCTCTTGCTTTAGCTCTTTTGAAGTCTTTCCATTAATGTGGGGTACATTATTTTAAACTTAAGTTTATAACCTTTGTTTACTTTCCTGTTGTGCATGTGTGTTGCCTTTTGAGCTAACCAAGCTTCCAGCACTATGATCTAACTTCACCAAAATGGACAGATTTTTCTTTAACAGCTTGCAAAGAGCAACTGCACAAACTTATATTATCATGACTCAAATACAAAGGCTAATCATTAGATGTTTTGAAACATTTCTGGTTCCTCTAACAACGAGAAACAAATAAACTCAAATGTCACACTTCTCTTTGAAGATTTATTATGAAAGATACAAGATGATAAAAATGTTGAAGTGAATCTCAGTAGCGCATTGATTATTCAGCTCTTTCCTCCTGTAGAGTGAATACAGAACTTCTATTTACAGAATTTTTGGTGTTAACTACGAAGGCAGAAAATGCTTAGAGACGATACAGATATTTGCCAAGTTGGGAGCATGATGGTCCTGTTGGCATCTTTCCACTGCTGGCACACACCGCTCATTCCAAACACAGAAATCATTAACAGAACCCAGACAGTTTGTTTCCTCCTTCTAATATTTAAAATTGAAGATCCAAGTTTCTATTTAAAAAATTAGAGACATAAAATGTACTACTGTTCATTCTGCTGAATAGTGGAAAACCATGGCAGCACATCCAAGGGAAGAATCAAACAGAATTCAAAGTTAAGTCAGTTCTTGGAAGATTTAAGTCTTGTCTACTAGCCAGTTCAGCTTTCAATCAAGTTTTTAGTTTAGTTAGCCTTGCCTGGCTGAAACTTTCTACATAAGACAGCTGCTAAACAAGAATCTCTCTTTACCTTCCCTGCTTTTAAAGCTTACAAAGTTAGATTTCCATTTTGACCAAAGGCACAGCACGCACTATTTGCAGAACACGTGTGGCTGTGAGGAGACTCGCACGTACAAGCTGGGTGTTGGGCGAGAGCAGAAGGGACTGGGAACAGAGTTCAAGTGGCAAGAGGTGGAATTCACAGCTCTGTACTTGTGTATCCTGTAAGCTCTGCAGTGCTAAACTGTCCTGTCAGTAATCCCTGACACATAGCAAATCCATGTGTATTGTCCAAGTGTCCCATGTGCGCCTTGGCTGCCCTCTGAGGTCCCAAGGCCGCACCCTCCCCACCAGCAGGGGATGTCCTGCCACCAGCGTGTCCCAGCCCACTCATCCCATTCCACCCCATCCCATTCCATCCCCTTTCACCCCTGTCACAGCTGCTGAGGATGCTATGTAGGGCTCTGAATTACAGCTTCATGTATGATTTAATACAAAATCATAAAAAGCCAGGTGCCATGAAAATACGTTCTTTCCCAACCGTTCTTTGTCTGCTCTAATCAATACTGTATAGTATCACTGCTCTGTTCAGAGCAATATTGTGGGCCTTTTCTGAAAATCAGCTTTCACTTTCTTTTGAAAAATTCAATTATTTAACAGCTTCTTGCAGATAGGTAAACCCAAGAGTTGATAGAGTCCAAAGGGCAGGTGGGAGGGCCTCAGGCCAAAGCACAGCTTTGCACAAAAAGTAAAAGATGCTTTAGGAATGTAAAGCAGTGTTGTGTCTGTACAGAGCATTGGCTACTCTCACTGCTTATGTCTCTCAATCAAACTAACCTTCCCTTCCTACTCAGCAACATATCCCACAACCATTAATAATACTGATAACTCCACTTTCTAATGGTAAAGCCAAGTTATTTCCATCAAGAGGAAAACTAAACCTTTAGAAAAGTAACAAGAAAACATCATCAAGATATCTACATTTGGTTACACAATGCATTTTTCCAAACTTAACAGGCCTCACAAAAAACTGATGATGGTTTTATTCTAGCTCACAAAAGCTTTTAAAATGAAGATGTGAAAACCTTCCCAAGTTTTTATTGTATAGACCAATTAACAGCTACAACAAATGCAATAAACTGTCCCTCAGACTTGCTATTCTGTTGTAATTTCTACCTATATCCCTCATTTATCTATAATTTAATGATTTTGAAGTAACATTCTTATTCAGAACAAATGGTCTGCAGTATCTGGATTACATGAGAGCAAAAAGCACCTGACTATACTTCTGTGGTCTCTAAACAAATTACTTTCTCTTGGAAAACTGCTACGTTTTTCCTAGTTTTTTACCTTGCCCTTAAAGAATTAGGTTGTGATGAGAAGTTCAAGCTTTTATCTTTCATATGCACAGTATTATGTACCTTACTTAAACTAATTTTAAAATGCCATTATGATGACTTGAAAAACTGGTTGTTTATCATCATCACCTACACACTTCTGGAGAAGACTTTTGATACAAGCCCAGCATTAAAGCCAGTCTTAAAACCAAAATCCATGAATAAGTATCTACTCATAAATTTCACTCCAGTCAGCTGTTCAAAAAATCCAGGGCAGGAGATAAAAAGCCTTGAAAAGCATTAAAAAGGCTAGATGCACTATTTCAAACTGTCTTAACTCACTACTGCCAATAAATGTACCACTGAAAATTCCCATTACTGTGATAACAGAGTACTGACTGCAAAAGGAATTATTCGTTTCCTTGCTTTTTAACTTATATTTGTTATCAGGACATATATGAACCAATTTTCCTGTCAAGATGGTTTTTTCTGTGTGCTAATACTTTAGTAGATGTTTCTATAGGGATTCAGTCTTGACAACATATTAAAATTCACATACATAGTGTAAGAAATAGGAGTATGGTGGGGGCAAGCTAATATCACTGTTATTTTTGGAGTATAGCCAACTATCATGTTGAGCTAAGGCTTTCACTTTAATGTGGTTAACTTGCACACTTGCACACACCCACCCCCAGTACAGGATTTGGGCAGATGGATTTGTTTTCCACTATTTCCTTTTAAATCCAAGATGGGCAAAAAAAATACTTCTCAGAAATCAAGAAAAGCTAGTATTCCTCCTGCTGACTTCCCCAATCCTATTCCCAAATTACTTTTAATAAACAGATTATAAACAGCTATTAAAAAACAGATAGAATTTACAAAAAAAAAAGGCTTAACCTTTCCTATAACCTCAAAACACTGCTATCTTTAGCTCATTGGTAAATATATGGCAAATCTTAGAAGTTTTCATTTTCTCTGTGAAACTTACTCCTTTTAGCTTGCATGATTTGCTAAAATCCTACATCCTCCATACTGAAGTCCATGTTTCAGCCAGCTGACCAGAAGCACAAGGGTAATTTTATTTGTAAACAGTTGTCCAAAAAACACAGTCTTTTTTACACTGGTGCCTATATTCTCATACTCCATAGTCTGTCAGTAACTCTTAATAACTGAAACTCCAGTTGTACTCCCACTATAAAACCAAACATTTTACAGACTTCAAAAAAACACGCAGCATATTGATAAACGCACAAACTATTCGGAATTTTTGAGCTGTTATGCAGCGCACACAGAAGTAATTACTCTCCACCAGGTTGTTCAAACAGGTATCTGAGCTTCAAACCAAAGAGCTTCAAGTGGAATGTAAGAGTTCAGAAGCAGAGTTCTTTTAAAAGCAGTCCAAAACTTCATCACCATTTTGAACAGCAAGCAACTCACCTATGATAAATATACAGTCTACCACAAACCTTCCTGAAACCTTTCTTAAGTGTAAACATGTTACAGTCTGAAATCTTCCCATTAGAATCTTCATAAATAGTTAACTGTTTGCTGTGCTCCTCTGACGTATTTATGGAAGATGTTTGTGAAGTTTCACAAACAAGAGGGAAAAAGATATGTAAACAAACAAAGCCAATTTTCAGATAAATCCTCAATCCCTCCACAATCATCAAACAAAAACAAAAACTGATGTAATGAATAAAATGAAGGTAGCTGTAAAAGCATGACATCACATGCCTCCCATAGGTAAAGGCAGGCCATTCTACTCTCACCTTTATCACGGTCATAGAGCAAATCTTCTGTTGAACAGGGACTGCCATCCTGAGATTCAGGAGGGCAAAAGGGAGAGACACAAGGTGAGTGACTGCTGCAGCTGCTGCTGCGCTCCTGGACAGATGGAGTCTGTGTGTCAATGCTTCGGGTACTGCTACTGCGGTAGTGAGCAGGCAACGGCGCCCTTCGACCGTCAGGGATATCCAAAGGCTGCAGGAGAAACAAGCCATTCATGTCACACAGAACAGATCAAACTCACAAAGCAATGCCAGCCTGTAGCACTCACAAGTGAAGGCCTTAAGAACAAACTTTGCATTTTTGAAAGAACAGGAAGATCTCACACAAGAAAATAACGCAGCGTACAATGGACACAACATACATTAATGACACTGGGGCAACGTGCACACGTTCCAACGTGAAGTTAACATCCACACTTCAACACGTGCCAGTGTTATGTTTTTATGGTTTCTACAATAGTTTAAAAAAAAAAAAAATAATCAAACCTCTCTCACTAATTACATTTAGTACCACAATTTTCAGTAATGGTCACTGCTATTATAAAACAAAAACAAGTACCCCGACAGAGATCACATTTGGATAAAAGGGAAAGTAGAAAATGTCAAATACAATGGCTTACTATTGCCATAACAACCAACTGAATTACAATTATCAAAGGAAACCATCCAAGTTTCGCTAGTAAGTTGTAATTCTCCAGCACACCCCTACATTCCATCCTTCTACAGATGATGCCCACACAGGCTTGTAACAAGGCTCACAAGCTTTGTCTTGAGCCAAAGCTCGTAAGCTCTGCCTGCCCGTATCAGCCTAGCTGGCACTGGCCAGAGTGATCCTGCATCCCATTCTGCAACATACTGCATAGACATGTTCACAGCAATAGATTGGCATGCTCCACTTACTCGTCCTTCCCAATGGAAAATTAGTTTTTTTAAATAAAGACAGTGCTGCTTTAAATGTAAGAAATCAAGTGGGAATTAAGAATCTTGCTTAGAAACGAAGGGAAAAAAATATCTGCAAGATTTAAACCATTTTTATTCTCACTTCAGTGAGAACTGTGTCCAAACCATAGAGAACAGCTTAAATGTTCTAGCTACAAAAGATTAATGTCCTTTTCCTTCTCACTTCAAGTGAACATTTTTATTTTATTGCTTCTCTTCCGCATATATTCCAAAACTGTAACAGCTTGTTCCAGAGCCTAAAATTCAACCCAACGCTTTTGCTAGCAACGAAGACATGACACCTATTGGCTGAGTATCACATTCTCCCCTTTTCAGCAAGTCTAACCAGAAAACCACCACATATTACTGAGGCAGACATAGCAGAGCAGAAAGATAATTTTCTTCTTAAGAGCCTTCCAGTTAATACCATTTCATATTTCAAATAAGAGCAAAGAAACACACTATAAAGAGAACATTAGAGTTGCTCCATCAAATGCTGTAAGGTTTGGGCACAGCTGTGTGGTCTGTTCCAACAGCTCAGTTCACATTGCATATGCGTTACAACACGACTTGGTGTTCTATTCCCATCATCCCCAACAGGCCCTGACTCATTCAATGCACAAGACAGACCTGCAGCATTGAAGCATTTGTTATACAGACAGAAGAGTGAAAACAAGACTGAAGCTGTAGAAAAAAAGCAGTCTCATAATTATAAACAAACCAACAAAGAAAAAAACAAACAAACAAAAAACTGCCATGCAAAACAGCATTTTTATTTCTCTGTCTGCCACAAAAATTCTGTGAGATGTCAGGGAATCAAATTAACTAACCTCTGTCTTTTATAGTATCTTTTCTGGATGGCCAGTTTATAGAGGTCTGATTTGTAAAAGTCCTCTGCATTAACAGATGCAGAAGGAGACTACAGGAGCTGCATTCTAAACTCCTAAAATGGAATGCAACATCCTGAGTTACCTGAAGAACCACACTATAGAAACCCTGATGGATTTGTGTTTCCCCATCCATAAATTATAAATAGTATCATCTTTCTTCTCACATAACTGTGATGTAAAGTGGACAAGATTTTAGACACGCTCCTATTATAAAGGAGCCAAATCTCAGGAAAAAAATTCAGATTTCTGACTTCAAAGCAAGGTGTAACAGTAAGCATGAGGACACAAATCTAAGGAGGAGAAAAATACCAAACAGCTGCTCATTGCGGGCATACACTGTGGTCTATATAACAGGTAAAACAGGGATTCCAGAGAGGGAAAAAAAAACAGTAAGTGATCACATAATTAAAGACTTCAGGATAACACAGATGTTTTTCCACACCTGGAGGAACAATGTAGACTCAGGCAGTCAGGAAGTATATCCCACATCATATATTTCAACCTCCCCTGAACTAAAGCTGAGGTACAAAAATAATCCGTATTTTTAGACACATGTCTAAATACGGACACAAGCAGAAAAAGCTAAATATTTATCATTCTTTACAAGTGCAATAACATTTAAGGCAGAGAAAATGCCAGTTAATATCTCAGATTACTCTGCTTTTGTATTTATCTTTCCCTCAATGCTGACAAGTGCAAAAATCTCCATTAAAATATCAACTAAAAGTATTTCTAAACTAAAGTATTTAAAAACTTTATGTATCAAACCTGATCAACTTTTAAAAGCACTTTTGAAGTTACTCTCCATGAGTCATACCCAAACTATTCTAAAACTGATGTTCTCACAACCTTACAAGATAAGAAAGAAGGTAACTAATTTGGTACAGCTGCTATTAGCTTCCATAATGCCCAATGCATGGAGAACAACTAGAAATTACTGCATTCTATATGCTATTTCTTGAGGGGCTTCTTTCAAGTTCATCCAGTCATGTATTAACCTTACGCCAAATGCATTCTGACAGGACACTTGTCCAACCCTATGGGATGTGTGCTCTTGGACACAGTTACATACTGCCCTCACCTCCCAGCAAAGGTATGAAAATGCTCCATTTGACAATAAGCATGCATTTCTCAATACACTGTTAACATTCACCAATTTGTTTTCAGTATTGGTCTTTTTGCTGGAAAAAACCTCAACTACACTCTACTTAGAAGAATCAGGAATGCTACCAGTGTACAATAATATTACCACTGGGAGTCTCCTCACAAGCTGTACATCTATTTGGGAGGCAACTTCTTGAGAGCAAAGCATTCAATGCTATTGATTTAAAAACTTTCCTCCAGACTGGAGCATTAAGGCCAGCATAGGAAAGTGCTTCTTCCTGCTGGTATCAGTGAAGCTATCAGTGCATTAGATAACGTGTAAATGCAAAAACCATAATGTATTCTAGGGAAGGAACACTTGGGAAAAAAACATTTTCAGGTGAAGGCTATGAAGATTTAAAAGTAAGGATCCTCTGCATCTGTGCAAAATAAAAGAAGTCATTTTATTACAGGTTCAAGTTTCCAAATAGGTACATAAAACCACCTTGCCACTTCCTTCCAGAAGCACCAGAAATCAAACAAGGAACACATTAATCAGTTTACTTCCGTTGTGTGATAGTCCATCAAGATTTCTTTATTTCTAATTACTTCTGTATCCTTGGTAGTTATGGTAAAATATTTTTCCTAACAGGAGGCCTATGAGCATGTCTCTGTACTGCTACAGAGCAGTTTTCATGACTTTCACTATTGTATTCCATAAGAGGGAACACCTCTTATCCCCTAATCCCTACAAAAACTCCATCATGTTATGNAATAGGACAAAAAAAAAAAAAAGCCTGCAAAAACTTCACAAAAAGCTGATTCCATCTTACAAGTTATGGTGAGAACACAGACACACCATTACACCTTGTCAGAGTTAATCCGCAAGTTATAAAAGAAGGAAGGAAAATATATCCAAGAATTTTAAATAAATACATTAGAACATGAATTAAAAGTTTATTAATAAATTTGAAAAGAAAGAAGTGATTAAGGAGTGACTCAAAAAGGACAACTTAGTTTTATGAAAGCAAAAAGGAAGTATCTTCAACTACCTAAGCAACATGAATTATGTGAAAAAATACAGCTATGGCTAAACTGCAAAGAATGAAGTTTTTTTCATATTTTGACCACTATGCAAACTCCAAACTTTAAACTCTAAACTCTCTAAACTTTATAGTCAATTGGATTTTTAAAAGGTAATGACACAAATACATTACTAATCTTCAATATTCATTATGAAACACAAAAATAACAGGACAATACAAGAGTGCTTTGGGTTTTTGACTTTTATAACTACAATTTTAATCATCATTTAGATGTAAAAATATAATAAAAAAAAAAGGTTTCAAAGAAGAAACAGAACTAAATCAGCATGAGTAAAGACAGAAGACATAATCCAAAGCAACAAACTATCTTTGACTGTGCTTTTAAAATAGTTTATAAAATTACAAAAGTTACAGCAAGAAAGAATGGCAGAAAACTGAAAGAAAAACAAACAGGTTCACTAGCAGTGAAACCAGTGAAGTTTGGTTTCCTATGGTTTATCTTTTGTTCAGTAATTCCTAACCTTTAACCCAGCTGCCCCCACTCCCCCAGGCTAAAACAGCTAAATTGTTGTATTAGGAGAAAGTTCACCAGCAGTAAGATTGAGTGAATTATGATCTTGTTATGATCTTCCATAAGCAAACTGAGATCTTGTAATCTCAAAGACAATGCTAGGAGTCCCACTCTAGGTCCCACAAGGCCAGACTTCACAGAAATTAGCAGTTACATAGCAAGAAACAACTCTCTGCCCACAAAGATGGACTTGACTTCAAGGGCAATGTCTGATTTATGACTTTCTTTTGTGTCTGAAGCTCTCCCCAGCTGAATGTTTGGAGGAAGGGCTCACTATTGCCTTGGTTGCATAAACTGACAAGCACCTCTGGCCCAAATCCAACAATGCACTTAAGTATGTGCTTAACTGTTTTGCTGGATCAGAGTCAGTACATTCAGGGACACAGGAGAGCTCTGCATCCCAAGCAATAAGCTGTTAAAACCCAAGGACAACGTTTACAAGGATGATTTGTCTGACAGATAAATGAAATATCCTCCAACTACAGGAGATTACAACCCTACCCACAGCTATATCAGTGGTGGCACTACAATACACACTTTCTTGCACTCTCTTTGGAGATGCTACAACAAGGCTTATTGAGCTGGGGTTTCACTTTGCATGTTTGATTTTTTTTTTTTCTCCTTATTTCCCTGGTACAATACACCCCTCCTCTAAAGGGATAAGACAGCCTTGGGAAAGAAAACTTAGCATAGAACTACTACTACAGTATTTCATTCTTAAGACTGCTTTGTCCACACAACTAGGTGTCTGAAGAAGCCAAGGCTACTNATTCCACATTTTAAGTGTCATCTAAGTACTAAATTTCTCACTGAAAAGTCCAATGCTCCAAAGCAAAGCTGCCCCATTTGTCAGTATTTCCCATACAGAGATCTCCCATGACAGATCACAGAGGTTTCATGGCAGTAAAATGGTCCATGTTCAGTTTATGGGAAAAAAAGCATTAAAACCAAAAAGGAGAGCATAGCACTGGAAGCCTACATCTTGCCCAAGAAAAAGAGTGCAAAACGAAGCAAACATAACAATCTCCTGATCTCTAATTACTTACTACTGCAGCCTGAGTGTCTGAATGTTCTAACACTTCTATTTCTTACAAAAACTTTCAAGTTCTCTACAGAAAGGGCATTCTAAACAAAGTAGGTTTGGCCAGAAGCCCTTTAAAAATAAAAAACTACAAACAAAAAACGCCACCACGCGGAAACACTGAAACAAAGTTTTCAAACAAATAGCTCTGT
>VZTT01008763.1:6873-52492 GCA_013400855.1 Buphagus erythrorhynchus
AATCTGGAGAATTCTTGGGTTGAGATAAAGACAGTTTAATGGGGAAAGCAAAAGTTGCACACACAAGGAAAGCAAAACAAGGAAATTAGTTCACTGCTTCCCATGGGCAGGTGTTCAGCCACCTCCAGGAGAGCAGGATGCCATCACATGTAACAGGTACTTAGGAAGACACTTAAAATGTTCCCCCCTTCTTGCTTCTTCTCCCCACTTCATATACTGAGCATGANCTTGGCTTTTTGTAAGCCCAGCTCAGCAATAACAAAAACGTATCTGTATTATCAGCTCTGTGTTCAGCATAAATGCAAAATAAAGCCCCATACAACCACTGTGAAAAAATTAACTCTACCCCAGCTGAAAACAGCACACTCTCTAATGCTGATACTGGCATAAAACTTATTTTGTTTTAAGCTAAGACTAGAAAAAATGTGTAGGATATGTGTATTGGGACAGTGCTTGGTGACAGAGGCCATTCCATTCAATTTTGGTATTGATCACATAAGAACATGGATATGCTGAAGTGTTTGCAGTGGAAGTTATGCCTAAGTCACCTACTGATTCACCAAGATTTGTGAGTCTTGGTTAGTCAGCTTGCAGCACTTAGGATTGCTGCATCTTGTCCAACATGTAAAACAAGCCCAAAGAAGCATTTGCTGGCCTCTCTTGGCATGGCATTGTGTATCCCTGGTTCCGTACAGCACTTCTCTAAGGATCGCATCTTACGACTAAGCTCCTGAAATAAGCTTGCCAAAACTGCCATAACAGTTGAGATGTGTAAAGACTGTTAGTAAACTTTACAGTGGTCTGGGAATAGTCTCTTCTGTTCTTGTTTGGTGACTCATTTAGTCAAAGTATCCTAGAAATAAAAATAATGAATATCTATCTATAAAGGTGCTAAGAGTGATGAAGCTCCTTCTCACCAGTAGGTCCCATTAGCTCTAAGAGCTTCTGGACTATCTGGAGATGAGACAGAAAACTAAAGTGGCCAGCTGTAGCATAGGATTGTGCTTTTCATTATGCATTACCACTATGACTGCCTTCAGTAGCCCTGATGTTAGTATGAGTGTAGTGTGGAGAATCATAACTGACTTACAGGCAGCCTTCCTCAAGGATGAGCTCCACCTCTGAGACCTTTGAGCTTCCTTCAGCTCCCTGCAGTAGAGAATCTGGAGCACTCGTGGTGGTGGTGCAGCTCTAGGAGATAGGAGGTACAGGCTTAATGGTTTATTAACTCCCCTGGGAAATCCACAGCTAGCGGAGGGAGACTTTGTTAGATTTAATACACAAAATACTAATTTGTGCCTCAAGGAAGGAATTTTTTCACTTAAAATAGTGTTTGTGCCTGGTACAACTGGCTACTAAATGCCTCCTATGAGGACATAGTAGTATCAGTCACCTTGAAGTTGTGAAGTTATTTAACCCTATTCCAGGATTCGCTAAAAAAACAATTGAAGATATGTTTTTTTAGTTCTTGTTCCTGATTATCATTTGTTTTGTGCTAATAGTTTCCTATTGATTTAATGCATAATTTTTCTTTTTGCATTGTACTCAGTCTGTGAATTGGGAACGTAGGAAAAATAATTGCAAAGAAAATCTTTGAATAACTGAATGGAGATGGGCAAAAAAGATTTCAAGCAATCTAGCATAATTCAGAAAACTAATTTTGCGTTAAAGAAAAAATAGGCATTTCAGCACTATGTGTTTGTTTCTGTTGTCATAAATGTATTTTCATTCCACAGTCTTGTAACTTTTTTGTAACCTTGAAATTCTTATAATCAACTCTAATTTATGTTGAAAATTGCTGAAACATCTTTTGTGCTTTTCTCTAATAGGGATTGCAGCCTCTTTTGCTGTAAAGCTTTTTAAAGCATGGATGGCAGAGAAAGATGCCAATTCTGTTACCTCTGCTTTAAGAAAAGCCAACCTCGATAAGAGATTGCTAGTAAGTACAATATATTTTCAATAATCTTTGTCTCTCCCAGGGAAAAAGAAGGAAATGAAATGCAGATGGTAGTTTGCTGTAAGCATGTTAACTCCCCCTCAGACTCTTTTAGCGTTTCTAAAATGTTTTTAAACACAGCAATACTGTTATGGCTGTAGCATTGATACAGGTTCAGGAATATTAAGTATCACATGGTTTTACATTCTGTCTCTATTTTTCCTGCAGTCAGATGCCTTCTGAGAGACTGTGTATATGGGGCTTGGGAATTAAATAAATGGGGTTTTTTTTCTAACCACTGCTAGCAAAACATACTAGCAAAATGAGCATGAGAAGCTATATTTCTTTAAATATGTTTTCCTTTTGTAAATAATATATGAAGTATAAGGAATTATGATTAGAATGTAAGTTTCTGAAGCAGCAGTGTTTAAATAGTGTAGTGAATGAATAGTAAGCTAATTTTCTGCAGCAGTAGCCATCTAGGTAACATAAATGGTCCTGCAGTGGTGACAGCAGACTTAGAAGGTGCAGTGCAGAAAGGCTTTCAGCCTTAGGACTCAAAACCTGTGTTCTGGGTTTGTAGCAACATATTCAAAGAATATATGAATATGTAGCAATTTCATGTGCCTTTTTCTCCCAGTGTTTTTCTGAAGATCATTTGGGTTTTTTTAATCCTCAGAAGGATTGCTGCTGCAATAATCCAGTCAAATACTTGCTGTGCAGGACTGCCCGGAGACTCTGTAGTATTTCCTGTTTCTACCTCAATAATATATAATTAAGCAAGTATCTTTCAGAAGTGAAGCAGCCTCCCACACCCCTCCATCTCTTCAATTTGTACTTGATTTTAAATGTCCAAGTCATAAATAATTTGCCATTAAGCTGGGAAATGGGATAATTACACTGTTTATTGAGGAGAGGGGTGAGGAAGAAAACTGCATCTTATTTCTATTACAAGCTTGACTGACTTAAACTTGGCTCTCATTACTCTTCTCTATTAAACAAATGTAAAGTATCAGATGATGTTGCCTAGCATAAATGCCCTCATGAAAGTTTCTTCTTAATCTCATGAGTCAGTAAGTAAATAGATGGAAAGTCTCCAGCTTTTGTTAAAAAGAGGTGCTATCGATGCCACAGATCATTGTTAAGACACCAGGAATGGATTGGTAAGCAAATGCCATTGAATGCTTTCCAAGATGGGGCGTTTTCTAGAGTGTTTTTTAAGAATAATTTTAACTTTTCTAAGTAGCTGGACTTTCACAAATTGACAGTGTCTTTTAATTGGAATGCCTACAGGAGTTAATGTTAACAGTACATAGTGGATTTTTTGATTTTTGTTACATGATGCATTAGTGGTGGGCCAGGGTGCCTGTCCCACTTTTGTATTGTTGAATGTATTTTTCTTAAGAGATAAATGTGTGGATACACTGGGAGGGTGTGATAAATGTGCTTTGCCTATAATGGCTTTGCCATCTATTCCTTTGTACTTTCCCTACAAGACTTGGAATCTGGAAAAAGTATGGTTCCTCTTAGGACTGTTTTGAGCACTGTGTTGGGCTCATGGCTATTCATAAGTACATGCACTTCACATGGAGTGGGTGTTAGCTTATTTGTGTAATTGGACATCATTTTTTCCCTCCACTACAGTGAAACACGGCAATATGAATGAAGTGTTGACTTTTCCAGTGTGGATACAAGCAGTGTTTTAAGTGAAGTAACAGGTTATTCCCACTGTTCATTCTTTAAAAATGTTCTTTCCATTCTGTCAAGAGTCATAGTTGGTTATTAACAGAGAGCATTGCTGTCTTTTTAGGAACTATTTCCAGCCAACCGGCAGAATGTGGACCATTTTGCCAAGTATTTTACTGAAGCAGGTCTAAAAGAACTCTCAGATTTCCTTAGAGTTCAGCAGTCACTGGGGACTCGTAAAGAACTTCAAAAAGAACTACAAGAACGTCTCTCTCAGGAATGCCCAATTAAGGAGGTAAAAGTGTTTTTTTACAACTTTCTGTTTATATAATCATAATCAAAGACTTAAATCAACATTAGATAGAGAGGAACAGATTTCTTCTGGGTTTTTTTTTGAAACTATTTTAATTTATTCATCAGTTCACTCTAACTCTTAAGACTAAAGCAGACAAATATCCTCTGGATTTCCAAGTGTAGTTATCTGTTGGATGGGGGGTTTTTCCTTCATTTATCCTTGAGAATGTATTTCCTTTAACTGCATTAACTGTTATGTTGGAGGGGAGGTGCAAAGTTTTGTTCTAATTTTGTTTCTTAATACGTCTACATCATGGTGTTGTAAATGACTACAAGTATTTGGAAAGTCAGCATCGTTTCTGGTTCATTGGAAATGTCCCTTATTTCCTTCTCCAGGTAGTGCTTTATGTAAAAGAGGAAATGAAAAGAAATGAGCTGCCAGAGCCAGCAGTGATTGGTCTCCTTTGGACCTGTGTCATGAATGCTGTGGAATGGAACAAGAAAGAAGAGCTAGTTGCAGAGCAGGCCCTCAAACATCTAAAGGTGCATGCATGGGTGAAGAGGAGAAGAAAGCTGTGAATTCACAGAATACATTCTCTGGTTGTCAAGTTTTTACCTGTTTGAATCCAGGAGATTTAGATTTTTGAAGGCTGATGCTGAGCATACCAAACGTTGTGTATAGTCTGACTTCAGTCAAATGGATGCAAAACTGAGGTAGTTCAGCTCATAGAGTGCCCTGAGTCCCACAGTGCCAGGGCAAGCCAAGGTGGTCACAGCCTGAGCACCTCTTCCTTGTGCTTTCCCAGGGTGCCAGGTCCCTGAGAGGCTCCTTGCACTGGGGCAGGGCTGAGCAACTTCTAGGACTCTGCCTGCTCAGACCTGACAAGTAAACCTGACTAGTAAGCCTGCAGGAACTGCCTTTGCAATGTCTTTTCCAGAAGCAAAGACATTTTGGGAGCATGGTGGGGCAGCACCTGTGCTGGCTGTGCAGAGGGCTGGATAGATCCAGGCAGGAATGCTGAGGCCAGAATCTGTGAATCGATTGTTGCCAATGTTGGCTGTGGTAGCTGGATACTCAGTGACTTGTCAAGTGATAAGCCAGGAGCTGGCTTGGGACTGTGTACACACGCAGTGTGGTTACTCTCTGATCCAACTACTGTCCTTGAGGATAAGGGAACTGAATACATAGAAAGACAGACTGCAATATTGCAGTAGCACCGTTGCATGTTGGTACCAAAACTCTAAAGATCTTGGGATAGAAAAGAAACAGCAAACCAATGCAGAGGCATCAATCACTGCCATCATTGGTGTTCCTCATCTAAGTCTGAAGTAATTGTGCAGCGCTAGACACTGGATCTGAGAGGAGAGGCTTTTCAGCAGACTTAGTCCTTTTAAGCAGGTAATCTATGGCCAGGAGAATGCTCCCTCTTAGCCAGGGTTCAAAGCTTTGCCTTGGAACAGAAGCAATCTGGGCTTTATTCTTTATGATAAAATAGATCTTTCTTCATATTGTATGTCTCTCCATACTTGGGTGTGCCCGTGTTGGTTTAGCTCCTACTGCTGCTGTCCTTTTGTCCGAATTTGGTTTCTCAATCAGTAATCCTAGAAATGCAGTTGCTTGGGATGTTGTGTAGTCTTTGATGGTAAGACTGAATGCCTTCAAGTTTTCTCTAGTGGCTCAAATAGCAGGGGAAAGACAAGATAGTTTCCAGAAGGAGGAGAGACATTGTTTTTCTTGTTCTTTTGATGTAAAATTTGATTATCTCTGAATTGTAACAAAGTATCCATTGAGATTTACTGTCTAGTACTGCAGGGCAAATTAACAAACACTTTCTGGAATATTTGAACTCTGGGAAAAGAGAAACATAGCTGGCTTTGTACAAATCCTGTTGACTGGATGTTTGGTCCTATGCATCTCACTGACCCAATCCATCAGCTATGTATGTATCCCCAATAAATTAGGTAAGGCATCTTGTCTATATAAGATAGGCATCTTTCTAGGTACATTCACTTTCTAAAAACAGAGGAAAATTTGTATGGGGTATTTACTATTTGCATGCAGGGGTAAGATTTTAATAGAAGCAATAGAATTAGAAATTTAGACTTCGATATCTGCTTCTTTACAGTTCAGTCTTCAATAATGAAACAGTATTTTTCACATCCTTCCTCTCAGGATAGGTGGAGACAGATCTTGGATCCTTCTCTTAGGGCTCTTGCTACCTCAGTGTATGAGCCAACTCCAGAAAGTGGATTAACAGTGTTAGGATGATACAGAGCTCAGTTCTGTGCCCTCTTATGTGTCAGTGTCCCAGGAAACAATCAGGGAGTTGCTTTGACCTGGTGTTGTGATTGGGATGTATATAAATACATACTTGATGTGTGACATGCCAGATGGTGGGATTTATTCTTGTATGGCTCTAGCTGACAGGTAACTTTCACAAAGCATATTGCCTGAGCTTTGACATCTGGGTAGCAGTCTCTAACTTACCAGATTCTTTCAGTAAGCTGTACACAAGGCATCCCTGAAAAGATGTGTCAAAATACACAGTATTGACCTAGTTTACAGATCTTAAAAAGCGTTGCTGGATGGGTGGCTACCTAATGGCAGGGTTGAGGTGGGCATCCATGAACCAGTGTACTCAGTCAGTGCAGTAAAAGTCATATGTGCCCTCCATATGGCAGGACCAGCAGGAGCTGACCTCAGGAGGAGACAGGGCAAGCTGTTCAACCCTGGATCTCACAGAATAAGCTCCTCATTGTCCCAGTAACCTCACTGTGACACTTAGTGCCTCCGCCTCCTTCAGTGCAGAGAAGAGATGTTCTCGGGTGAGGAGAATCTTCCCGACAATTCTCACTGGAGGCAAGGCTCCGGTGAGCTTCACAGCAGTGTGGGTGCTGACCTCCTCCCCACTCCCTAACATGACACAAATGGAAAATAATGCCACTTGCTCAGCCAGCGATGTGAAGAAAGTTCCTTAGTCAGTTAGATGTTTGTGAAACTCGTAACTGTGAGCCTGTACCAGTTCAGAAGTGAGGGAGGAATGTGAAGGGGATAAAGTCAGATGTGGCAAAATAAAGACAATTTACTTCCAAACTGAAAACATAGGATTTTTATTAGAAGTTATTAATGTTTATAGACAGCAGCACTTCACAAACATGTGGATGGAGGTGAGTTCTGCTGAAGATAAAAAACCAACTGCACTGTATATTGCCCTGCCTCCTTGCAATTTGCCTAGTTACCAGCTTGATGCTACAAGGGCTAAAAAGGGAAAAAGAGCTACTTACAACCTGCACAAGTTTTTCAGTGCTGTTACCAAAGCACTGACGTTGTTTCCAAAGATGTGACTATACCTGCCAGGAGTGGAAAAACTTGGCCTCTGGTGTTAGCTCCATCTAGCCATTTTAAGGGAGTTTCTTCCCAAAGTACTAAATACCATCAGCCTGCTGAGCTGCTCATGGCTATTGTGATTTCGTGCTCTCTTAAATAGCTGATAATTATTGAAAAACACTCTTTGGAACAACCTTTCAAATTTCAGTTGATTTTCATGTGTTTTAGTAATTATTTCCATGGATCGTATTGGGTAAACCCCTCAGGATTTAGCCCCTTGCAGAGAGGTGCTGAACTTTTAAACGTGCCTGTCAGTCCTGTGGGTGGTTTATCACCTAGGACCAGCAGCAGCCCTGGTCACTCAGACCAGAACTCTGTGATACCAGGCTGTTGCAAATCCAACTGGAGAATGCCAAACGGGGCTTACTGAAAACTTGGAAGAAAGACTGAGCTGATTAGTGCAAGAACAAAAGAAATAGTAATATGCAATGTATATTTGACTAGGGTCTCTGAAGATCAAAGGTAATTTAACTTCATCTCTGAAAAATGCTCTTAATATTACCTTAAATTTAAGATTGCAGTCTTAACTGAACTCATCACAGGCTAAGATGACAGGAAATCGGAGAGATATGGATATAAACACTAGCTTTTAAGGAAAGATATGGTCCTTCAGTGTAATTTTTAGTTTTAAGATCTGAAATAAGAGGGGAAAATTGCACAACAAATAAGTTTTTGCTGTATTTTTTATTATCAACTCCAGGAAGAGACAATGAAATGTACTACTACTGTCTTGTCATAGTAACATTAGCAGTTAATACTGTGCTTGGAAAATGTTGCTGTTTACCAAAGGCTGTCATGATATTCTTGATTGTGGTAATGAGAAAAAATAAGGACAGTTGATCATAGTTAACTTGGAATTAGTTTACTTTATTTCAGTTTCCTGGGACTTCTAAAACCCCTGTGAAACTGAAGACTTTTTTTCATGTATTTCATCATGGGATATCTTATGAACATCTGTAAAGCATCACTCCTGAATGAACAGAATGCTGCATTGTGAAATGTATGACAGAAGTAATGCCAGACTGTGGGCTTTATAAATTGATTTTACAGAATTCAGTAACTGAGTGGTACTGAATTTTAGTTTACAGCATGCAGGACATGCTACAAAAAAATCATGGATATTTGTGTATATGCATTGTATATGTTTTAGAAAATGCAATGTGCAAGTAAATATAAGGTTTCAGTGAAACACTTTCAAGGATGAAATTAATGATGTTTATTCTAAAAATGTTTATTTATTTTTAAGTATGCTGACGTGCATTTTGTTTTTTACCCTCTCTTCCTTTCAGCAATATGCCCCCCTGCTTGCTGTGTTCAGCACTCAAGGCCAGTCAGAGTTGATCCTACTCCAGAAGGTGCAGGAGTACTGTTACGACAACATCCACTTCATGAAAGCCTTTCAGAAGATAGTGGTACTCTTTTATAAAGGTAAAAGTGTATAATCCACTGTTGTATTCTGTGCTTGGATTCTCAGTGTCAACCACTTTCCTGTGATGTTTCACCAGGTAGTGCATATGAGAAGGCTGTGTTGGTGTTGAACTCTGGAATACTTTGTGCTTTGATAGTTCAAAGGAATGTATGGCAGCAGGAAAAGCCAAAACAAGCCCTTCTCTCCCTCTGTTGCTTTCATCCCATATTCAAGGAGCATAAGCAGGATCAAGCACTGTCCAGTCACTTCAAGTGCAGTTTAGTCCTTGTATAAAACCAGTTCTAGGAAGACATTTCTATAAACTTCTGGCAGATTTCAAAAGTAGATCAGAGCTTGGTTTTAAGAAACCTTGAAAGTGCAAACCCTCTTAGCAGGAAGATTTTTCAGGGGTTTGTAGTTGGAGGTTTTTTTACTCACTCCCTACCAGAAGGAGCTTTTCTTATTCTTCCTTTCCTGCCAATTTTTTGCAGGTGCTATAGTTTTGATGGATTTCATTTTTATTGTGAAATTGACTTCTTCACAAGTTTATTCTGATCAGGTTGTCATAGAGACTAATGGTCTTGCACCGTGTGTGATGGGTGGGTGCCAAACAGTTTGTTCTGACGTTCTTGCTATAAATAGTTGGAGGAGAAAAAAACAGTAGGAGTAGGATCCTAATGTTGATCTTTGTTCACTCTGTTGAGTCCAGGTACATGTTCAAGGCAAATGAGTTCCAGCTGTTAAAATAATTTCATGGTTTCAGAAGGCAGAAGGAAGTGAGTCATGTGGATTTATTTCTGTCCTTCTTTCAATATAGCATGGCCTCAATGATAAATGAAAAAGCAATGCACCTCGTCCTTCTGCCCTCAAATTCTACAATTTGTAAATACTATTAATGACCGTAGAACAACTTGAAGCTGCAAGCTGCAGCAATCACTTGATTAAATTTTCTTTGGGAAAGAACATTTGCTTCGGACATGGTGAATGAGAGGCATAATAGCTGTGCACTCAGAGCATAACTGATGGTCAAGCCAGAAATAGTCTTGTGTAGGATTGCCTTCCGAATTTTTGTTGATTCATTACTGTGTTAGCCTGCAAGACCAACCCTGACATTCCAAAGCATTTAAAAATTAAAAAGAAAAGAAATCACTGAATTGTAGTTTAAACTTAACGTGCTTGAAGAACCTAGTTCCCACCTACTCTGCTCACCCCACATACTCTTGTTCTGACTCTGAAGATTACTTGGGCAGGCTTGTTCAGAGGGCTGAGAAGACTTCAGCCTCAGCACTACAGGTGCCACAATACTGTTCAGGATTCACGTGATGTCTAGAGGAGTGTTTGGAGCTACCGTATGGTCTGTCCAATATGTGCAGTATGTGCTGTGCCTGAACTCCTGCTTGGAATATGTGGGGTGGGCGTGCTGCAGCACCTGCCTCTGCCATCTGATGCAGTCATGCGGCAGCACGGCTGCCAGCCCTTCCTGGCCCTGTTTGGGCTGAAGCTGGATCTGCCCTGTGTGACAGACCTGCTGCCTGCTGGCAACTGCCTGCCTGACCTTACAGCCACTGCCATAGGGCCCTTCTGGGTGCTGGATGCAGGGAGCATCAGCTCCATCTGGTTTTGGCAGTTTTGGAGTTAAACAGTGTCCATTAGGTAAGGACATGCTACTTTGTCAACCAGGGAAGATTCTGGGAGCGTTAGGCCTTCAATTCCTCTTTCTTCTACATGACTATTGAGCTTTAATAGCTCGTGGTGTGGTTTGTGCAGTGCCTTGATGCCTGCCTCTCCGTTGTTTCAGTGCTGGTAGATTTCAGTCTCTCCTCCTCCCCAGTTCATATCTATCCACTAAAAACAAGCCATCAACTCTTCTTAGAGACATACACTTTATTTAGGTAACTTCCCAATGACAGCATATCTTTTGTTTCCTAATAGCTGAGGAAAAAAGCTCCCTAAAGCTGTGTCAGTAGTGAGGGAACAGCAGACAGCCTTGTTCCCCCCCTGTGTTGTTCTTAAATGTAACATGCACAAGATCTGGAGAGGTTTCAGGGTCCCTAATGAACTTCATCTAGTGACAAATAAAGGTATCTGAATATCTGTGAATGGGCAGATAAAAATGCAGCTTTGTACTAGCATGAATGTGGACAGTTTGTTGGTTGTTACTCATTATGAGGGAGTGCTTCCTGGGCATAAAAATAGTCAGCAGTGATGATAGGCACCTAATGACAGTCACGCTTTGACTAATTTAGTTCTATGACTACTCTCATCAGCATGTCCAACATCTTGCATCTCAATGCTTTCCATATTTCCATCATGAAATAGCTCTTGGATTATTTTCCTGTGAATTACCTGGAAATACCTAAACATGTTGACAGCTGGAGCTCATTAGCACCTAGAAGATCCTGAAAGTCTGTGGTGTTGATTTTTTTATTTATTATTCTGTCTCTAAACAAGAAGGAGCATCTGTTTTTCCCCAGTGTAAACCCAAGCCCTATTTTCCCTTAAGCAGCAGCAGCTTCTTACCAGCTTGTAGGTATAATTTACAAAAGCAGTTCCATAGCTGATTAAAGCTTGTTGACAACATTATTATTAGTAGTAGTAGTAGTAGTATTCTCCCTTGTGTTCCTGAGTATGGAGAAAAATAAGCTGTCCAGTTCTATACTGATCCCTGGCTATGATGTTGCTTCTCTGGTTTTCACTTAAAGCTAATACAGTTGTTAATCTGACAGCCGCATTTTGACCAAGATCTAAAAGCCAGTTGCAAAATAAGAATTGCTGAATTCTGAGTGGCACTCAGTAAGTTTGCTGGTTTCCTTGCTTGCATTGTAAGATGTATGTTGTTTGTTAGTTCCTTCTGTGTTGTAGTGTGTCCCTTAACTGTTGGTAAAATAAACACTGTTGTTATTGGAATGCTATGGAATATGCTATAGATCATATTCACCTGTTGATCCCCTTTCTTTTATTTATGTCTATCCTTGAAATTTCACATATGAAATCTTGACACTGTTGAAATTAATCATCATTCCTTTCATGAGGATCAGAATTTAATCCTGTGAACGGCAAGAACAAAGCTTCTGCATACTTTTTCATTAGAATTCAAGACAACATTTACAAAATACAAGAAGAAATAACTGATCACAAGAACACATGAAGTAGGACTCTGGTTTGAGGCACAATTAAGCCTCAGAGATATTCTTTTGCAGTACAGAAATACAGCAACTAAATGATGCAGACTGACAGAGATTCTCAAACTCTGCAGGAAACACTAGTTCCACTTCATACAGGGTTTTTGTTTGTTGATGGATCACAATTATCTTTAAATATCTTCATTATTCAAGTACTTTTTGTGGTACTTGATACAAAATTTTCCTGGGAAAAACCCAAAACAAACCAGAAGGGCCTTAACTGTACTATGGCTGACATTCCTTGCATTGAAAGAAGCCTTGCCTGAAGGCTCTGTTCTCCCAGCTGAGTTAGCTGCAATAGAGTTGAATTTTGTAGATTGATTGACGGTGTTGGCAGCTGCCAGGGTGTGCTTTTCCCTTTACTGCCCGTGGCTATGTGGTTTGAGTTAAAAGCAGAAGTTCACTTGAACTGGGTGATTGAGTGCAAAGCTGAGACCTGAACTTCAAGTAACTTTCCAGTTAACCCTGAAGAAAAGAGACTGGGCTGTTCAGTCTCTCTGCTCTGCAGCTTCTCCCTTTCATGAGGGACGTCCCTGGAGGCTCTGGCCGTGGGTGGTTTGAGTGGCAGTTGGCTGCACCTGCAGGAAAAGCAGCTCTCTGGGGCTGACATCACCTGGGACTGCAGTGAAAATGATGTGCACACGCCCACAAACCGCAGTGCTCAGCTTCAGCCATTAAAATATATCTATAATCAACTTTAATGAGGAATAACTATATATATACAAAATGAGTCATTCCCTTCATCCTCCTTCCATTTTCCCTTCCCACTGCTTCAAAGCATCTTAAAGGTATGATTAACTACACCCTGTCCTGCATGATTGTTCAACTGAGCATCTTTGTGCTGGTGGGAGAATGCCATCCCTTATGAGCACTGGAGGCATGAATGTATTACACATAATATTTCTTAGAAATTAAAGGAGCGTTGCAGTTGTCCTTTTTGTAGTACAGGGCATTTTGTTCTTCTCTGTTAGGATAGGAGGTTTATTGCTATGGAGTTAAATACAGGCAAATTTTTCATCTTCCAGACTGGTGAATGTTTTAATCTTTGAGGCACACTGTGAGATTACATGCTGCTTTTATCAGATTGGGGTTTTGGGAAGGGAGGGAGAAATTGCATTTTCCCCTTTGGCAACAAAACCATTGAGCTTATGGGCTTCAAATAAAAAACCCAGACTTGAGTCCTATTACTTATGAACTGGAGGTACTTCCTTGTACAGTATCATAATGTGACCTGTCATGCAGCAACGGGCTACAGCAGTTCCATACAGCTGCTTCATACTTGTGAGTGTCCACAGTGTGCCAGAGCTTGAGCTGGGGACAGGGTTGCTCTACTTGGGTTTTTTTGTTGTTTCTCTTTCTGAAATCTCTCCTGATTTTCTTTGCCTGTCCTTATGTGTCATACCCTGAGTAATTTTTCTGATGTAGTTGTGTGAACTTCAGGACTCTGAGGTAAATGTAATCTTTTTACATGTACTTCTACATTAAACTGCAGGTTCACGAGTCCATGTGAAATGTTTTCAAGTTTGCTAAATTAAAATCCAGATTCATTAAATACTGTAATGCCTTTGAGCTGCTGCTAAGGACTACCAGCAAGTATTTAATGCAGCATGTTCGAAACATCTTTCTTGTCTCCAGTATTTCTGTAACATTGGAGAAAAAGTTCATTGTGGCAGGTTGTGATTTCAGGAAGATGGTGGATTTTGTGCCTCTTGTAGGTTCACTAAGCACAATTTATATATACAATTTGTATGTAAAAGCCTAGAGCCAGCTCAGTCCCATTTTCCCTGTATTTTCTCAGCATTAATGTCAGCTGCAGTAAACTGCAGAAGAGGTTTTATTTTGGAAAAGTGCTTGAGAGACAAGGCAAATTTCCAGTCAGATGCACTTACTAAATTTCTAGTTTTCAGGGAGATTTCATATTCAGTTACTTTTGAATGTCTTGGAATAGTTTTGATTAAGTTCAAACGTATCCCTGGTTGCTTCCATCTGTTTATTATTCAACAGCATATGTGAAATGTGTCTCCTCTGTCTCATTTGATCAGATGCTTTGGGGTTTTAGTGTCATTTATTTCAGTTTGTCTTCTTCCCTTCCCTGCCACATCTGCTCTAACTTTAGGCTGAAGCAAAAGGTGATGGTCAGGGTTGGTGCCTTGGCAAGCAAATACCCAGTGGGTGGGACAGCACCAAGAAGCTCAGGGAAGCAGTGAAGTATATAAATGTGTTGATTTTGAGCAGAGAGGGTAGTTTGGTCAAAGACAAAAAGAATGGAAATTTTAATGAGGTGTAGAAAGCTGTCTTTAGTCTTTTTATAGAACAAATACAGTTTGATTTTTTGTTGTTGTTGATGATGTTGTTTGTTCTTGCCTCTTGTATTACATAACTGCCAAAATGCCATTGTGGATCCTAGATTTTGCCTTCACAGCCATCAATTACTGAGATACTTGGCTTGGCTGGATCACAGGAGCTTTGTCCTGGGGCTAGAGGTCTGTTGCTAGACCTAAATTTGCATATGTTGGTAACAATAAGTGTCCTTCCTATTTATCAGTATTTCTTTATTCTGAATTGTACTCAGCCTCACATGTCCTCACTGACAGCTATTTTGTTCCTCATGCATGACATAAAAATGTCATCTGTGCTGTCCGTCCAAGCCAATCCCTTAAAATGGGTGGTCTGAATAGTGACCTTAAAACTTATTAGCTAAAAACAATATAAGACCTTTAGGGGGAAACGATTGCAAAAAATCCCTACTGGCTGTGTCATAAGTGTTCAGTCAGGAGGTATCTGTCACTTCAGACTTCCAGAACCATACACGATTCTGTGACACAACAGCAAGAAAAAGCATGGTAATTCTTATTGTGGTAACTTCCAAGATGTGCAGGATGATTATTAGATTTCTTTTATCCAGCAATCTTATGTGGTATATTTCAAACAGATTAATAAAGAACTCTTCTTGACAGAAGCACAATATTTAATACTTTATTTTAAGCTTAATTCATTACACATTTTATTGTGTCTGGAACCCATTATATGCATCAAATATTCTGTATTTGTAGCCTAATATAGATCATGCAGAGCTTGTTCCACTGCAGTCATATTAGCTTTATGCTGCCTTTAAAAAAATCTTTCTCCTCTCATGTTCAAAAACCGCTGATCTCTAAAAAGTACTTTTTTTTTTTTTTTTTTTACAAACACTGATCTATATTTCAGCTGATGTTCTGAGTGAAGAAGCTATCCTCAAGTGGTATAAAGAAGCACATGTTGCTAAAGGCAAAAGTGTTTTTCTTGACCAGATGAAGAAATTTGTGGAGTGGCTGCAAAATGCTGAAGAAGGTATGAGTTCATTTGAAGAGCTATGGTTGTTTCTTTGCAAAACAAATTTTCTTTTTCACATTTTAGTTGTACCAGGATATGAAGTTTTCAGGACTCGAAATACATAACAGCAGGCATGACCCTCTCGATTGTTTCCAAGCATGCCAAAGCCCAACAACACTTGCTGCTTTTTTAGTGATTATGGTGTCCCTGTGAAGTCCTTTATTCATTGGGTACCAGTTGTCTATAGATTAAACTCTTTTAGCTTCTGCAGGGAGGAACTCTGCACTGATGACAGCATCAAGTGCCTTGGTGCTAACACCTGCAGCCAACCAGTTTTCTGTCTCAGTGCCTTTTTTGCTATTGTCATGTTTAATGGCACATAGCATGAGCTTGCCTGCACCCTGGCTCTTGAAACTGGCTTTAGCTGAATTGTCAGGTTAACATTATGTGGTCTGTATTTGCTGCTTTAAGTGGTTATGTAGAAGGAGATCTAGTTTCTTTAGTCCCTAACTTGCTTTTCCTCACGTTCTCGATAGGAAAATACTTCTACTGAATAAGTAAGTTATCCTTTTTTGCATGGAAAAAGAATTAAAGAATTCCCCATCAGCTGGGAATATAAATCCATGTTAATAGATAGGGATAGAATTATTAGGGTTCACTTGCATCCACTTAATATAATTAATTTTATAAACTTGGAGGGAGTATGTAGTAGTGACAAGGAACAGATAAAACTTCACAGCAATTCACATGTTCAGATAGCAGTATAAAAATGGCAGCTGCTTTCACACTTGAGATTTTGGATGGGCAAGCTTGGTCAAATTATCCTTTTTTTTTTTTTTTCCCTGTTTAATTTTCTGCTTGTATGCCTCGGCTGCTCTTTATTTTTATCCTTTCCTGCATGTCCCCTCTGCCAGATGTCCTTAATTACAAAGTCCAGTACAAACGGAGACAAAATGTTTCTGTTAGAACATGCAGACCATGTTTGCTCTCAGAAATCTGATCTGTGGTGTAATATTTTTTTGGCAGTGAGCCCTTTCCTGTCAGGTGAACACAGAAATGCAATATGATGCAAAGTAGCTTTAGGTTACAAAACCAGCATGTGTATTCCTGCTTCTAGGTTACTACTACTTCTTCTGCTTCTATTACTAAATGAACTATATCTTATGCTATAGAAATCATTAAAAAATTTGGTTTGTACATGTTTCATACCTCCTGTAGGGTAACACCACTTATCCTTTCTAGATAGGCTGGATGGTGATGCTGATTGATATTTGCAAAGCAAATAGTTTTAAGGGTGCTTCCTGGATGAGAGCAGTACAGTCTACTCATAGAGATTAGAAGAGTGAGCAAATAATGCTGATCCTTTATTAAACTCAGCCACACATTGTGTGGCTCTGTAGATGAGGACCAGAATCATTCATAGCAACATGGTGAAAATTTTAGTGACAGATCTGTAAATGAAGAGCTCCACCATGGAGGGCAGCAGAGTAAACCTTCATCTCCTGAAGCTGTGTGTTTCTTTCTTGTTTGCTCTGTTTGATCTGCCAACCTTTCCTAGGAAGTACTAGGTGTGGTGAAAATTTTCATTTTCATTTTGGAAGGATATATTGTTATTTTTATAGAATTATTCACATCAGTGTCCTTGTGCAACCTACATGAAGTGTTTTACTCTCTTCTCTTCTAGAGTCGGAGTCTGAAGGGGAGGAGAACTGAGGTGGTTCCACAAAGCACAGTCTCAATCTAGGTTAATGCCAAATGCGCTTGGGAATGCCATACTGTTCAAGCAAAGAGGCTTTACTTCAGTGTCATACAGAAAACTATAGACTAGACTTTCCTTTTGTTTAGAAGAATAAAGGTTTTTAATGGAGCCCTGAGGCATTAGATGCTTTACTTGGGACTCTACCTCTGGCTCAGTGTACACTAACTTAGGCAAAGACATTCAGCAAGGAGCCATATAGAAAAAGTGAAATGAAATACTTATGGACTCCTTTTTATTAACGGTCTTTTTCAGGTACTATGGTATATGAACACTCCAATTTCTGTTTATAGAACTGTTTGGTCTGTGTTTGTAGCTCAGTATTGGCTTGTGTATGTGATTTGACACCACCACATTTTTTTGAATAAATGGCTTTTATATCTTAGTTTTGTGGTATTAGTGTGTATGTAAAGTTCTGGCTTGCCAAAGTTTTTATGATTCTTCAAGTAAAAATTACACAAGAATGCCAGCAGACCATTTTCATACTTCTTCCGCAAAAAATCAGCAGCTGTAGTTAACTGGTGTAGAGATCACTGTTAAATCTTTATTCCCATCTTTACATACAATTTTGGACAGATTAACCATATTCCATAAAACAAATATTGATCCATTCTGATCCTTAATTCAAAGAAAATGTACAGGAACAAATCTGCAGAATCACAGTTTTGCAGGTACAATTGATGCAAATGATATCTAGAATAATATGCTCTGCTCAGTTCAAACTACACTCAGTTATTGGTGATTGATGAATTTTGAAAGAGAAATTGTCTCATTTTAGAAGAATTAGCTTCAAAACATGCATGACTAGAAGTCATTACATGTGAAATCTGAAATTTATTTACATCAGGTTTAGAAAAGCCAGGCTTGTATTCATACAGGGGAAAAGCATGACAGGGCATAATCAATTAATGAAGTGGTGTATTTTGTCATTAGGAACCCATAAGCTAACAGATAGTACAGATTTTTCTGAGGGAAAGTTAACAATTCATATAAACCACAGATCATATAAGTGTGTCATGTCTTAGTATGTATCTAGCTTTACTGTAAACAGAAAGTGGAAATCAAGTGCTGTTGAGTGCCAGCTTTCCATCTAAGTACAGCATTTATTTTCCTAACAGGTGTCAGTCTTTGGAAGGGGAAATATGGCATGGTGATGTTTCCAATAAGTTCAAGAAGACCAGAGCCAGTCATATTAAAAAGCAGAACTGATGCATTAGCTGCGTACTTTCCATTTTGGTCCTTGTTATTACAGAAAATAAATTTGCTGGGCATGAAAACACATGCACAGAACTCTGCAGCTGTGACGTGGTAGCACTGAGTCATTGATATGCAGCCATTATTGCTAAAAACATCTTAAATTCATAATTGCTGTTTCCTGAGGTACTAATGATTTTTTACTTTGGTGTACATAAACCCACTTTTCTGTATAATCTTAAACTTAGGCTGATCTCCAAGGTGCCAATCTTGAGTAGTGTGCAGAGATCCCAATGCCATTTCCCTGCAGTGAGACTGCTGGGGAGAGCCAGGCACGGCTGGCTGCGGGCTGGCTGGGCCATCTGCTGGAGACAGAAATCATCAGCTGCAAGAGCACTGCGAGGCCAAAGGCAGCAAATCTGGGCTGCCTGCTGCAACTGTGCCCCCAGCACACTGCAGGTGCAGGCAAAGCTGAGTGGATCCACTGCACTGAAGTTCAGGTGCCTCCAAGCCAGGCACCTGAGTTGCAACTGATAATAGTTTCAGGTCCCTGCCAAGTTGAGATATTCTGTGATTGCTGACACAGTTGTCCTAGCTCCATTTATAGACATTGTGTTGGAGAGAAATGGGTGTTTTTAGCACAGGGCTGCTGGCCAAGATGAGACTTGTGATTTGGAGCAGAGTGAGGAGTTGCACTCTGGGCTGAAAGGAGTTGTTCACTTTTCAGTCAGGCCATGCCCAAAACCCAAACATCTTCTCTGTTCATATCATGCCTAATGTGTAGCTCCTGGGAGCCCCTCTCAGTTTGTCCTTCCCCAGGAAAATTATTAGGCACTAACTATTTCTGAATCTAGTTTTCAGGAAATTTTCCCACTTAAACTCTGAGATCAGTTCATGTGGGAACTTAAATGTGTATTTTTTCATCCAGCATTTCACATACATCCTGGTAGGTAGGGGCACATACAAATAGATCTGGTTTGCATCAGACTGAGTGTCAGTGCAAAAGTGTGTAATGATAAGGTTTTTCAGGAAATCTGTAGATTAGAAGCTGGGCAGAGCTTTTGATGTGACTCCCTTCAGGAAAAGTGCCCTTCCCTTGAAGCCTTCAGAGAGTCTGTATTTCAGTTTAAAATGTTCCCAACCCAAGGCATTTCTTCAACACAGCTCTTGAATTAGTGTTTCTCTGCTGGAGAAATCAAAGCTACATTCAGCACCAAATACATGTTTTGAATACGGAATCAGTTGTCTTGTAAAAATAAAAAGATACTTCATAGGTAATGTGCTTCACATAATATATTGCATTCAATTTTGAAACTGCAATCTTAATGTCAGTACTGTACATCTTTTACTTTACAATAAATTGCAATAGGGTGCACTTTAAAATGGGGATTGCTGAATTTGAAGATGATTCTTCTATTCTGGCCTCTCCCTTCTGAAATCATGCTGAGGTTTTAACTAAGAAAGCCAATTATATTGCTTTAAAACATTCCTCTGGGGTACAAGTGCTCTCCAGGAGAGTGACCACATCATCCTTGGGATGCAACAGTGAGGTTGGTTAAAGCGCTGGTTATCAATCTGAAAGGGGCCGACACAGTTCCTATTTCTTGCTGCTCCAACTACCTAATGCATTGCAGGCTTGTCTGTGTCAAGCCCTGTGCAAAGGGGGCTTACAGGCCACTGCAGTCAGTAATCCCACAGATCACAAACCATCATCGAGCTGATGCTCCCTGCATTGTTTTCAACAGCTATCCTGCTTCACCCTTACTATGCTTTGGCTGACAGAGATTACTGCCAAGAAGGTGACGACCTGCTCCCCCTTTTCTGCTTGGCCAACACATCCCAAACCCAGCCAAAAGGAGTGATGGAAAACTCCCCAACCCCATCCCTATGGCAGCTGCAGGCTGGCTGAGCAAGGAAGGCATTTAACACCCAGAGAAACCAGCATCTGCCAGGTGAGATCCCCTAGGACATCCCAGGGTCCACTCCATGACCACACTCGGGAGAGGGAGGGATATGTATGTGGTCTTGTGTGCCTGCACAATTCAGATTTTTCCACAAAAGTGGCTCTTCAAGCAATATAGAGCCATTTTTTCAAGTCTTTAAAAGCCTTCCCATTCCCCAGTCCATTTAGTGACAAGGTAGTGTTAAACAATGCCTCATGAATGGGTGGGTGCGGGACTCATGTTTTCCTTTAATGCTGCCATAATCCCCAGTTTCAGAGGCAGAGCTCTGATCAGAGCAAACACCCATCACTGAGCAAGCAGCACTGAGGGGCTGATGGACCGGGGGGTGTTGGAGGCCCTTCCTTCCCACTCCAGGTAACACGGGCTGAGAGTGTCTGGGGCAGCTCTTTGTGGGGCTCCCACTCCCAGCATAGCTCCCCAGGAGTGGTGCCTGAGGCCGGGCACTGACAAGCAGCTTTAGTATTTCATTAGCAGCTGGAAACAAGCTTCTTTGTGTCTGTATTTGAGCAGCACAGCTTTATTTCAGGGCAGCTTGTGCACTTCAGCAATGACAGGCCAGCACTTTAAGGAAAGCAGGGGGCAAGAAAAGGTGGCCGAGTCCCTTATGTTCACTAATCTAAGCGTGTAGGGTTGCTGAACTCTGATTTTTGCTTTGAATCCCTTCCTCAAAATGTGACCTACCAGAACCAGCTGGTTCAGCCTAGAGTGGTTGCAGATGGGGGGCACATGGTCAATCAGTTGTGCCAGGTTTGTCTGAACAGCATTTAGAGAATAAAATCTGTTGCTCCCAAGCATTCCCTTAACTGAGGCACTGGTAAACAGCCTGGTAATTCTAACAGGTGACATCTCAAAGGCTTTTAAACTCCTGTCATGTTCATGGACAAGAATAACTACCTTTAAAATCACGTCTGCACTTAAAAACAGTGATTATCTAAAGTAAGTCTTGTGGGCTGAGACAAACCTGTCCTTTCTCAAAAAGAGCCACAAATAACATTACATGAGTTTAATTGCAGCATCCATTCAGCTCTCACTGGATTAGTGCTGGTTATTAGGAACCAAAATTAGGACAAATTACATAAGTATATATTTTCCCAAAAAAGCCCCATCTTTTGATTTTGAAGGGGGAAAAAAGCAAGGGTTGACTTTATCCGCTTTTCCACCAGGCTTTTGGTTTTGTTTTTGCTATGATATTTTAAGCAAAAGTTAATTCTTGCTCCTTACCAGCCACATGGGCTTTTTAGCTTCATGTAAATGAAAGCAAATCCCAGGAGGGGAAGTTATGCCAACACCTGCAGAAGACACAATTCAGGCAGGCGAGCACTCCCAGGCAGTACATTTAACCTATATTAGGTCCATGTCATAGAATCACTGCACTGGTGTCCTGGTGACTAAAATAGCTCACTTGCTATTTTTTCCTGGCTGGAATCTGATTAACACCACAGTGACAGCCTCAGTTTCCTCCCACGGAGGCCTGGTAGTTCATGTCACGCCACACACTAGCAGGGGGTTCAGGTGCTCTTTTCCAGTTTACCAATGTTATTCCCTGATGAGAAAGCAGTCCTGAGCTTAGAAAACCTCAGGAACTTCAGTAGAAGCTGAGCAGGTTGGAGTCCCACCTCACCACGGCTCCCTGGGGCCCCAGAGGCCATGCTGGGAGAGCAGTGTGCTCAGTACTGATCTGAGGAGAGCCGGATTAGGAGAGTGAAGGGTACGTGCTTGTTTTCCCGCTGCTTGTCCCACACTCATGCAGGACAGAAATGCACTTGTCGGCCCCAGTCATCAGCAAGCAGCACCCCACGCATGGCTCTGTTCTGCAGACATGCAGGACATGTCCCCTGCCCATGGGAAAGGCATAGCTGGACTGTATATGCCAAGATACATCACCTCCAAGTCAGCATGATGGAAGAGGACAGTGCTGGAGCTGCTAGTATGACACAGCTGCAGACTGACAGGTAACATTTTGGTACTTGTATCTGTCCCTCCCGTGGCTGCCAGAAACTCAATTGCCTCAGCCCAAATGTCTCATACAAAAGTTCAGTGTTAACAATTGCTTACTGTGTCCTACATTCACCACAGCTTTTCTGCTGATGGTGTTACAAGATCCAAGTGTCTGCTTCCATGCTATTCAGCACCTTCACCCCACAAGACTGCAGGGAAACTGCAAACTGCTTTGGAACCTCACCAGCCTGAACACCAAGTTTCCCTGATTTGGGAACACACATGAATAAAAAAAAAATTGGTTCATCCACAGTGAACAGAAGACTGTATCATGGCAACTTCATAACAAGAAGATACATTTGTGTTACAGTCTCTCAAAGTGCATCAGTTGCCTCAGATTTTTCTGTTTATTTTTCTCTGATGAAATGGGCTAACATAACAGTCTCCATATCATTACTACTTATTGCTGGGATATTTGCATACCACTGACAGTCATAAATTATGCTAGAAGAAATAACAAAACAGTATTTTTGATGTATCCCAGGACATGATCAAAATAAGGTTTTTAGCCAGACCTATATTATTAAACCCACTTGTCTAGCTGGGAAAAATCAATAAGCTTTCAATTACATTTCCTTCCCCAGGTCCAAAATAGAAGCAGCAGCCTTGAAAAAATAAAAACCGACTGAGAAAAGCTGATTTAATTTAGTTAGATTTGTATTAGTAAGACCACCCAAAAGAAAATAGATGGTATCTGTGATACTGAAGGAGATTCTAAAGGGAAATAAGAAGGCAGATAATTTACAGCTTGTGGAATAAATAGGACAGTCAGTGAAAGAAAAGGTAAAAAATTGTCACAGAATCTCTCTCTTTTACTGATGACAGAGATAGAGAAGGTGAATTTATCATGAGGCTTGCTGCCCATCCATACATCAACTCTGTTCCTTTCAATCCCTATGATCCAGGCCCTTGGGATAACAGCAATGCTAAGATATCTTCTGAAAGAGCTTGGAGATGACACTCTACTTCTACAACTAGAAATTTTTCTGGTCTAAAGAAATGGAAGCAGTGGAAGACCTGGAAGATCATACTTTTCCTATCTTTTGAAAATAAACCCCAGTTTTCTATGATTTTATCAAGACAATGAATTCTGGGATTAATAGAAACAATTTTTTTTTTTTTCTGCTTGTTATCACAGACTTTGTATCTTCTGCATTTTGCTTTGAGTTTAAGAATTTAGTGAATCCAGAAAACTGAACCTGTAAAGCTGTTCCAGAAGAACCCATTAATGCTGATTTCTAATCAAAGGGTATCTCATCCTGTACCCAGCTGAGAAAGTCCTCATCTCTCTCTCATCACAAACCACACATAATTCAATAAATCCAACATGGAAGTGTCTTCTGCTCCCAGACAGACAACCTCTCACTTACTGTGGTTTCTCACCTTCCTCAACCTCACAGGCTGGCCTAGATTTCCAGAAAGACTGGGAAAGCATTTTGTCACACTCAGCTACATTTCTGGACCTGCAATCAGAACTATCTGCTCTCTCATGCTGCTGAAGAGCCTGTGCAGAGAGACACATCCTGCAGCCCCTCTCCTGGAGGAAGGAAAGAAGATTCCCCCTTTCCCAGGGGCTGAGGCAGGCACCAATGCCATTGCTTCAGTCCCCTCTTGGTGTCCTTCCAGCTGGCACACAGCCTTCCTGCCAGGCCCAGGGGAAGCAAAGCACATGAACCACATCTGGCACAGTTCCGCTGCTCCTCAGGGAAATGTGCAACGAGCACTGAAATAATCACAGCAGCCACATTTGTAGGGATGCAGTCCCTAGAGATCCCAAATAGGCCAGTAGCTTGTCAGGAGAAATGCCAGCAAACACTCTGAAGACAGAGAGAGAGAGAGGAAGAAGTAGCCGTCCCAAGAGAACTATGGGACACAAAAAACAGGACAGAAAGATAATTCAGAATACCTGCCTCATTCAAGGTCATGTGTTGTCCCTTATTGCACCAAACAGCACTTATGTAACACTCCCATGTGTTGGCTCTCTTAGAGTCACATCAGATCCCTGTTACTGATGAGCAGAGACTCTTTTATTTCTATTTTTTTTTCTATTTCATCTTTTAATAGCATTTTGTGCATAATCACATTCACAGTTCACTTTTTTGTTGTTGTTGTTTTGTGGAGGCGAGTTTTAGTATTTTTATAATAACTAGGTATAATTTAGTGATTTTTGTAGCATCTGTGTCATATTTATGTTATATTTTACTGGCTGTTACAGCAACTAATTTCTTTATTAAGAAACTCTCAAAACAGCAGCTCATAGTAATCCTTTAAACTGAAGGATTCTTCAGGCAAAATGCAGCTGAGATGATAGAGGCACACATCTGGATGATCTATTTAAAATTAATAAAACTATTCTCCCTTCAACTACTAAAAAACCAAATTTGTTTATGCTTTGCCTGTGTCCAACTTCACCTTTATGCATTACTAAACTTGAGTAGGATGGATGAAATGCAAGAATCAGATGGAGGCAAGAAAAATCAGCATGGACAAATCAAAGACATGGGTATATTTACTAAAGAAGCCCTAAGGCAACTGGTTCTCATGACCCTAAACTCCAATCTTCAGCAGGGTGTGGGAGAGGTCTGAAAGCTGTATGGGCAACTGACTGAAGAGAAACACATGGTGGTGCTGATGCTGCAAAGCAGCCCTGGAGTTTTAATGTGAAGAAAGCACAGAGGAAAAGTGTGATCTTCTGGGGAACACTAACCCTCAGAGAGGAAGCAAAAGGACAGCATTTTCTCATATCAAAAGAAGAATCCACTAGGGACAATATTAATAGTATAGATAGGAACCTAGAAGTAAACTAGAGGAAAAGCACAAAGGCATGGCCTTCTACAGACAGCAGAGCAACAACCTGCCAGTCCTGAAACAGTGGGAGGTCTGAATCATGCTGTAGATGACATTTAAGCTGGAATTTTGTTTCCATACCGAAATTCATGTTAACTTTTCTCACCAGAAGTCACTTAAAATATCAGGAACCCAGAGATATTCTGAATTCCCAAGGGGTTTTAGTCTAGCCTATAAAATGGAAGAATCCAGATAACCCCCCAAGATGAGTGAGATTCTCTCATCACAGCCAGAGACATCTTCCTGTTTGGAGAAAGTGTTTGGAGACAGTATCATTATATTACTGAGCCACCTCTCACCAACCACTTTTTACTGCTGTGCTAGTCTGCAATGGACAGAAATATATTCTTCAGAGGCAAAAAAGCCCAAAAAATCATCTAGCTCAGGAAAATAATATTAAACAGATAAAGTGATAAAGCACTGTGAAAAAAACCTGACTGCTGAATAAAAATATCAAGTGTGCTCTACTCCCCAAATACAGAGGTGCCCTTGGTTAGTGCAGCATTTGGTTAGTGAAGGGCACATGCCTTTGACACAAGAGTGTCAAATAAAATAATGAAATGAAAGAACTGTCTTAGTAGTTAAGGATCTACCCAGCATTTGGAGTAAATCCTTTAAGAGATCTTTGTTCTGTCAGACCTGTGACCTTACTGTCCTTTGACTCAGAAATGGAGATGACACTTAAGGAAGACATTAAGATGCCTGTGAATGCTGGAAGAGTTCTGACAGCAGAGGCTTAGCAGGATGAAGTGGTCTCAGCCCCAACACAGATATAGCAACGAGAAGCCGGTAAGAGACCTGAGGTCCTTCCTTTCTTTCTCAAAGAAAAGCTTCTTTGCACCTGTAGCCACAATTGAGACTAGAAACAAACCCTGGCCTACTGGTGCTGAGAAGAGGGCCGTAAGTCTGTCCCACGTTTTTCAGCCTGCTTCTATCATCACTTGTAATACCTGATAACAATCTTTTATCCCTCATGCCTGCAATCCCACTGAGCAGGTGCAAGACAGCACCACAGTGCACCCAGAGGTGCCAGTGCTCCACTCCTAACATGACTGACTGCTTGCTCTCCCTAAATCATGGGAAGAAACATTTCCTGGGGAAAAGCAGCCTTCAAGAGCACTTTATTCAGAGTATGTATTCATTTAAGGCTGGATCCTCTAAAAAGACTGCTTCATATTTAAAATGGTTTCCTACTGCTGAAACAGCCTTGTTTTCCATCAGCACCCCAGTTATTGCTTTGTCAGCTGCTGTGTCTGTCTCAGTGGCATCAACAAGGAAGCAGCACCAAGCATACTGCCAGCTGCCATGACTTGGGCTACTCTAGAGAAAATGTGCCATCAAGTTTCAATACACCTCTAGGAGACAAGCCACTCCTGTGGTAACAGGCTGGCAGCTTCCCAAGCTGCCATCTCTCACCCATACATAGAAAGTGGAAATAAAACACAAGATGGTGTCAAAAACACTTTCCAGCTGATACTAGGAAGTAAACTAATTATTAACTATATGAAAATCCACCATCATTTAAAATTGTCTGCAGAATTAAGTTTAGATTTACCTTTAGATTTGCTTAGATTTCAGTGTACATTCTGTAAAGCACAGCAACTGCAAATACTCTATTTTAGGATTCTTCACTTCCTTTTTTTTAAAAAAAAGTTGAACTGTATAAAATCCACTTTATTCTTCCTTCGTTCCTGTTTGCTTCTCTTACCCTCTTCCAGAAGGGTTCTTGATCCATGTGAAGTACACGATTAAATAGAAGCTGTATTAGCACATTGGCAGAACACTTCTCTTTGTCTGTGTAAACTGCACAGTAAAAAACAACTGCATATTAAAAAAAATAAACCAAAGCTAATACCTGGCCAATTAATATAAAACCATTTTCAACTGATGGCTATCTTGATCAGCACCGACAGAAACCCACAGTTTCAAAAGGGCAAACCTTAAACTGGATTGCAGGCTGGGAAGCCAGATGGTAAAAAAGAGACAAATCTTGTGACACCAAGAAGAAACTTTGATGCAAGATAAGCCATGACCTATCAGCTTTATCTTTCTTTTAGAGAAATTGTACCAAGGCAATTCGACTGACAGAAAATTCCTGTGTGCTTAAGGGATTTATTACTTATTGCAGATACCAGTATCTGACTGTCAGCTTGTGTCATGTCCCTAATGCAGATGTTTGGGCACTGATAGCAAAAAGGACTGGCAGTAGACTCCATAAGCAGCTAACTTGTGGGATAAAATAGGAACCTAAGTTTAAATATGTAAGCCTATATACTGCTTAGCTTACATAAAGCCAGAAATGCACTCCACACCAATACAAATGGGCTGATTTTCATACTGATATGTGTGCCACTGTACTGGAGCTGGATTTAAATAGCTCAAGAGCAAAGCAGAGAATTCAGAATAAGCATGAGACTTCAGGGTTTCACTGTCAAACCCTGGGTTACCATCTGACACTTCAAGTAACAAACAAGGTTTGTTTCTTCTATTTCCATGTTACTAGATACCCATTCTGCTGTTAGTGTCATCTGCTTGCAAGAAGACTACTGGAAAATAAAGAGCTGTTCCTATAGATGAACTTACTCCTGAGCACTCTTGTTGTTTTAAATTTCTATGTGAGGACCTGGTATGCTTTTAGTGCCATCAAGGGAAAAGACCAGATGATGAAATTGCTTCCCAGCTTGTCCCCAGCTTGCGCACAGATGATGGTGGTGATGTAGCAGAACTGGCTGGCAGCAGCAGGTTGTTTTCCTCACTAAAGATCCACTGCTTCTTCTATATGCTCCTCACGCATGCTCAGAAGTGCTGAATTCACATTACTGGCAGCTCACAGCTATAGGTCTTCTGTTTGCAAGAAAAGAAAATAGGCTGCTCTAATGAGATATTTTAAAGAAAGATGACTTGCTAGAGGCATATAGCATTATCACTGAGCCAACTGCTTCAAAATGTATGTCAGGTGTCTAAATTAGTTATGACACTGGTTTAAGATTTGATATTAGGAAGGAAATTGGGTTCTTTAAATTTAACTTCTGAATTTTCAGCCATTTACTGTTCATGATTTCAAGGTTTTGCTCATAACCAAACTGTCTATTTCTGAAAAGTTCTTACCTCACCAAATGAGCACAGCAGCTAACTTTACCACAACTAAGCCACGCAAATACAGCAGGGTGACAGCACTGACTGTGCTTTACAGAAACCACAGAAAGAAATAACAGATTCACCAAAATTTGGCATTCTGTCTTTCTCTTTGCCCTGTGAATTTGTTTCACCGGGGGATTGCTGATTTGGATGAAATGCCTCCATCTCTATCTCTCTCTCTGTTCTATTATTTAGCAGGATATCAAAGGAAAGTACCAGTCATGATATCACAGGGAAGAAAATTACTGTTCTGGCTCCTGGACAAATGACGTAGGAATGACAATGGAACTGTGTTTATTTACTCTACACAGAAGAAGGCTGGGGGTAGATCTTACTGCAGTCTTCTACTCCAGAAAGTGGAAGACTCTTCTAACTCTAGAAAGGAGTTAGAATGAAGATAGAGTCAAACTTCTCATTTGACACAGCAAAAGAGCAAGACAATGGCCACAAGTTGCAACAAAGTTAATTCTGATAATGGAAAGGTTTTCACAGTGAGAGTACTCAACCACTGGAACAAGTTGGTGTTGCCCTTGATCCTTAGAGACATTCAAAATTTGACTGAACGTCTCTCTGGGTAAAACTGCTTTGGCTTTCAAGCTGAATGTTGGATCAGACAGCCCCCAGGAGTCCCCTCCAACCTATGTTCTCCATGGTTCTGTGACAGGCACAACACGGCTCATCACACAGCTCACACGCACAGGAGGAACAGTGACACAGCCAACACACACACCTGGTGATGACCACTTAGCAAATCAACTTACATCAGAACATTGGTGCTCAAATTTCTTTTGTGATGCCTAGCTTTTCTCCCCACCCTTACGCTTCCACCATACAAGGTCCTCGTCAAACCATCCTCTTCTGTTCTGCTATGTACTTATAAAGGCTTAGGATATCTTCTTCTTAGAATTTCTGAGAAGTCTCCCAAGGAATCACCTGGAAGGGGATTCAGCAGATGGTATCCATTTTCCCTTGAAGAGCTGGTGGTTTCCACCAGAATGTGATAAATAGGAGCTCTTTGGGATGCAAGAGTAATGAGAACCCACAGCAGACATAACATAAACCAAATAAAACCTGCAATTAATCTGAAAGCTATTTGCTCTCCCAGCTTACACCCCATTGTTAGTCCATAAGCATTAAACTGTCCTGTTAATTACAGAGTTATTAACTTATATTTGCTGTTGAAGTTTGCTGGGTTTATTTCAGACCTGAAGAATAGATGTGGCAGTGGGTCAAGTACCAGCATGTCCCATGATCCCCTTCCCATGGAAACAAAGAACAATACACAGTCTCCGAGAGGCTACTTTCCTCCTAGTTATCCACCTCTCCAGAGAGACACACAAGTGCCTTATCTATAACAAGCCAAGTAAGTTTGGACTTGTCTGAAGGAAGCCCTAGACCACTTCACTTCCAGGATCTAGAATTCTGCCTTTTTCTCTTCCAGACTTGTGGCTGTATGTTAGGGGATTAACCCTTTGAGTGGCGGTAATAAGACACACAGCTACATGGTCATCCCTCAGGATAGGAAGGAGACAGAGACAAGTGTATTGTAAC
Organism: Buphagus erythrorhynchus; assembly: GCA_013400855.1. Classification (NCBI taxonomy): domain Eukaryota; kingdom Metazoa; phylum Chordata; class Aves; order Passeriformes; family Sturnidae; genus Buphagus; species Buphagus erythrorhynchus. Next base: position 36,528 of record VZTT01008763.1, read on the forward strand.
ACACCTTGATTAAATACGCTCAGGACACTAACTCAAGACAAAGCACTAGCTTATGGGTCCAGAGAAAGTAACACCACTTTCCCAGGCTTTTCTCATGTATCCAGCAGGTGTTTATCTTAGTTTTCAATTCTTCTCTTACGTTTACATTAGAGAAAAGCAGCTAGCTTTGGGAAAGAACTCTAGCAGAGCCTGAGAAAATTGGACTGGAAAAACCCTCAGAAGAGGTTTTCCTGGGCCTAAATAGCCACATAGACTTAACTAAAAGCAGCCCAATTTCAGAACATTTCTGAATCCTGGTTCCAAATAGAAGGACTGGGCTTTCAGTCAAGCCTTTCATATACTACTATTAAAAATACCGTTATATTGGTATTTTCAGTTTTCAGTTGTTTCTTTAATACATTAGATGTAAAAAACTCTCTTATCCTAATCCTCTATCAGCTTAATTCAGAATGGATTTTAAATGTGATAAAAGACGATTCTTACAGTTAAGATCTTTAGAAATCCCAAGACATAGCTTCTGAACTTATAAGTATTTGCCTCTTTTACTATTTTTAGCAGGCTGGTCTCTGAAGTACACTTTCCCTTTAAAGTCTGTGTCCTGGGGCTATTTTAGTTCTTTGTTTTGTTGTTTTGCTTTTTTTTCCCCTCACCTGTCTACAAACTTTAGAGGGACAAACTTCACCAAGCCTATCTTCTCTGGCAAGCACTATTCATGAGACAATTCAAAAGATGTGGGCATCAACTGAGTTAACAAGGAGACATGCTATTGTTGCACTCCAATGTTATTTTCCACCGCTGCATAGTATATCCGGTGGGAATCATAAAGAATGGCTCAAAAAGCAAACAGCTACTCCATCCAGGACAACAATTTTGCACTTGCCTGTAGCTGCTTCTGCTTGAGTAAGTCTCCCTTCTAGGTAGTTTCCTAATAGCAATTTCACTTCCCGGGCTCAATCCAAGAGCTTTATGCCACTTGGATTTTGGTCAGAAAGTTTGTCAAAGAATACACTCATTATGTGTCTCTCCAAGAGCAAAGATGAACAAACCATTATTTCCTTTGTAACCACTTGTTAGATTTACTAAACGGAACAGGAGCTATGTCTTTGTGCTTTTGGAGGAGCTAATTTCTGACCTAGTTGTGGGTTGCTCCAGCCACAGTACTTAAGCGGCCTATTTTCCTGTCCTAATTTCCCTTTCTCTATCTACAATGCTCCACTTCATCAAAGAAATAAATAAAAATCCCAAACAGTTTTGTATATTTTTTTCTCTGCAGAGAAGATTCTCCAATCCAAAGAACATAGACAAATTTATTCTACATGCCAGGCTCGCCTCTCCGCCGTGTCTGGCTCGTAATGATCATTAACAAGAAACAGCACCACAACACCTTGTGTGTCAGCCTGTAAGACAGCAAAGATCCATGCAACAGCTCTGCCTACTCATGCTATTCCTCACTGCCTAGTGCCAGAAAGGGCTTCTTTAAGGTTGGCGATGGGATGGCACAAGTGCAATAGCACTGCTGGGAACCGGTTTTGTTCCAGGAAGCAGAGAGAATTTCATGACTGCAAGCAAACACCACAGCACAGCCAATTCATTACTAACACCTCAGGAAGTAACTGGGGTATGTCCACAGGATATTTGCGCTGAATTTGAGAGAGAAAAAAAAATCTCGATTGTTACAGCAGATAACATTTTAAGTGTATGTTTAATTGATTCCATACGTTCAGTCATAGGTTACTGACAACTAAGGTGACTAACTATCATGACTCAATAACTGAGGCAGTTCAGGTGACTGAGATGACTCAGACTTTCCTGCGCAGTGACACAAGAAATAACTGGACACTGGAAACTCTACATCTATGGAGAAACATGATTGATGATAAACGGCATTTTACTTCACAGATTTGTTGACAGATTCTATGGCTGTCACCAAACTTCAGTCATACTGAACTGGCATGGGAACATGCTTTAATGGTCAGCTGCCAAGGAAGGATAAGTACTTTATTTACTCCAAGTAAACCCAGCTGAACCCCTGTCTTGTTGTGTGTATACACTATTCACCTCAAGACTAACATCTAAATATGTCAACTGTACACAATAAATACTACTCCTGGAAACACCTGGCTTTCTTAAACACTATTTCCCCCCTCCCTGATTTTGATGTGCATGAGAGACTTTGTACAAATGAGGGGAAGAAAAATGACTTTACAAGACAAAGAGTGAAATGAAATACCTAAAGTGCTGTAAACGACTTATTGTAAACCTGGGAAAAATAAACCGATAAAAATCAATTTCTGCAAACAGTGTTTCACTCACAACATTTCAGACACTCCATAATAGTAGAGACTAACAAAAAAGGTCACACTGTCTTAATTTTAAGACAATAGTATACACCTTAGGAGAACTTTGTACATACTTGAGCCTTCACTTTTCAAATTTGTGCCTCAGAAGTGACACAGACCTTTACATTTCAGGCACATAATAAGTAACAGAAACCAGCGTACCCACATGAAGCCACAGCCTATAGAAACAGAACTGATTTGCCTATGAGCTGAGTTTTCATTTAGTGTGTTTCAGTAAAAGGCTTCATGCAGCAATCCTCCGGAAAACAATCCAGCTGATGCGAGCTGACTGGGAAATCAAGAGTAAACTACCCAAACAGCTTCATTTTAAGCTTTTCAGACTAGTAAGAAGTGTGCCAGCATTGAGCCCCAGTAACTGTGTTTCCACTCCCCTCTCCCTTTGCACAAGCATTTACTTTTTGTACTGTCTTGTAAGTGCACGTCAGCAGCATTACAAGTGCCCAGAGTACTCTCCCCCCATTGCAGTTTCCCATGAAAGAAAAACTAATTCACACTGTTTGTAGCTCCTCCTGCTGCCAGCAGTTCCACTGAAACACACCACAGAAGGGCAGGAGAACAAAGAGTGTGCAAGGAAGCGGAGAATAAGCACCAGAAAGACAAAAAAGTGAGGAAAGAAAAGGAAAAGGCGTATTCTGCTCTTGGTTATGTCCAGCAGCTCTGGATTTGTGTAACAGAATGGGAGTGCAGAATTTATCCCCTATAAACACAAAGGATGAGAAGACAAATATCTAGGATCCTCATTTGGACTAGGTACTTAATCTTAAAAAAATCAAAGTATCACTATCTATATTTTCCCTACAAAGAAGGACAGATTTCCCTCCAGCTGCAGTAGAGTCTTTTCAAAACTAGCAAGTCATACTAAGCCATTTAAAAGAATTGAGCCAATTTAATTCTAGCCAGAATACAAGCTAAGTAGTGAAGTCTAATGTGAAATGGGAGCACACACTCCTGACCACCATTAGAAATTACAGACATCAGCACAGCCGACTGCTGTACCACCAAAAGTGTTACTTTAAATCCAAACCATATTATTCCAAGTTTGTACTATAGCTTGTGAACAAAATTGGAAGGGGGATGGAGGAAGGAGCCCTGCTACATTTATCATAGATCTGTTTACTTAACTGGAGCCTTTGAGTGCTTACATCAGCTGAACTATGCCCCAGAGTTTATGGCCAGAGGTGGGTATGAACCACATTGCATCACACATGGTCAGATGCCTACCTGAGCATGAAGCAGTGAACATGTAAAAGGTACCTCCCACCCATGACAGGCTGTAGGAGCTGGGTCCTTTAATAAGAAACACCAGCATTAATTAAGAAAGTGGAGGTACAGCTTTTAATAATTAATAGTGAAAGAGATCTTCTAAAAAGAGGGGCAATGGATGATCGTATTGAATAATTCAGCACTATAACCAAAGCAACAATGGCACAGTAACTTTAGATGTTAGCATTTGCAACAAAATCCAACAAAAACATTTGATATGCTGACGGCTGCTTGTGTTCAGGAAAGGGCACACATCCAAAATACACTTTTCTATCAAGTGGACAATTTCTGAAACCGGTCTTTACAATAAAATTATAAGCTGCTAGTAAAATTAGCTGAAACAAGTGACTTTATACTGGGTTTATGCTCTGCCAGAGTTGGGCCCAAAGGATCAGAAGCATGGCCCAGTAAAGGCAGTAGCTTCAGTCAGTGAATCTGCATATCCAACAGGCCAAATTAGCTGCAACATTAAGTCAGTTTAATTGTCAGAGAAAAAAATCTCAACATATTTTTAACACTTCCTGTCATTTCACAAGGCTCCAGCAGCAGAGATGTCAAGTTTAGAAACAACAGCAGCTGTTGAGCATTCAGATTAAATTTGTGGTCACAAATATTGCAGAATTTTAATTTGTTGTCTGTCTAGCAGCTGAAACGTAGATGTACATCAATAGGAAAGCAATAGGTCTTTGTTATTGCATGAGAAAAAAATTGTGTACTATATTCAATTGGAGAAGTCTAGCAAAATACCAAAGAGCATGGAAAAGAGATGCTTAAAACTAAAAAGAAAAGATCTGAGTGACAGACTAGGAAAGACAAAGTGTGCTGCTGTTCAGTGTCTCACTGCTGGCAAGGATTATTCGCCTGCTGGGGCTTCCTTAGCAGAAGAAGGCCAGCCAAATTACAGAAAAACACCCGCTTTCGGAATTTCCTCCCTGAACTGTTTTGATGACAAGTTCCTATTAAGAATTGTAATGAATTCATCAGAAAATAGATGCAGCTTCCTTTGCTTACTAGGAACTGATCATCACAAGTTCTCCTGCACCAAAACCTGATAAAGTAAAACTACTGTGCCATGTACCCTTACAGACATCCCGAGGGAGGAACAAGCATGTCCTTGTTTCTTTGTGAAGCCCAGTAAAAAAGATAAGAAACTATCTTGGACACTAATCCCGCAACACATGGCCACACTGGAATAGCTGGCAGATATTAGACCTCTTGTATTTAATATAAAGCATCATTCAGCAAGCTGCAGCCCCTTCACAGGGACTGTGAAGACAGGATTTTGGATGGTTATAGTGAACTGGGACACCAATCAAGCTAAGTATGAACATTTAATAAAAACTAGGTACTGAATAGCAGGAAACTATCAATACAGGTGGAAGGTTTTGTAAAGTAGAATAATTGTAATTGAAAATATTTAACCCTCAAACTAAGGAAATATACAAATATTTAAGGGAGATATGCATATACATACGCATATACAAATATGCACAGTAGAAAATATTAGTATAAATAAATAAATAAATAAATAAAATATGTTAAAAATACAACTAAAAGGACAGCAGCAGTGGACGGTTGGACTTGATGCTCTCTTCCAACCTGGATGATTCTATGAAGCTCTGGTAAAACTACCAGCACTCCGAATAATTTCACGGTCTGCACACGTAAATCCCTGGATGTTTTCCTCGGGATTACACAGGCCATGGATTACAGGGGTGCGCCGTCACCGGCGAGGCGCCGCCGCTGCTGCGGGGAACAGAACGGCGGAGTCCGACGGGCGGGGGCGAGGCGCGGGCTCCGTTCGTTGACGCAGACGGGTAACGGGNNCCCGGGCTCGTTTCGTCACCGCAGAGGGGAACGGGGCTCGCGTGGTCGCAGCACCGGGGATCAGGGACCGGGGACCGGGGACGGCGGAACGGGCGCCCGGCGCGAGCCGCCGGCTAGCGGGTGACGGCACGACGTCACCGCCCTCATTTGCATACATTTACCTTTGCGCCCCGCGGCGGCCAATCAGCGGGCGCCGCTCACCTGCTGCGGCCGCACCCGCGCGCGGCCGGGGGCGGGGCCGCGGCCTCCTGGCGGAGCGGCTGCCGCGCGGGGCGGCGGTGGCGGCGGAGCGATGGCGTGCGGGGGCTTCGCCTGCTCCAAGAACTGCCTGTGCGCCCTCAACCTGCTCTACACGGTGCGTGCCCCTCGTCTCCGAGCACCCCGCGGGGCTCTGCTCGTCCCGCCGCTCCCGCCGCCGCCTGGGCTGGGCTGGGGAGGCGGCGGGGTTCGCTGCGCTTCTGCCGGCGGGATGTGGCCGCGGGGTGTGGGGGTCCGCGCTGCGGCCGCTGGGCGGTCGCGGCTTCCGGCTCGGGAGGATGGGGTTGGAGGGGTGAGGGGGTGACAGCGGTTAGGCCGGGCTTTGTCACCGCGCGGACGTGGCTGCTCGGGATCAAAATCCAGGGCGGCCTGGGAGCGCTGCCCGCCCGGGGCGGTGGCTGGCTCATCTCCTGGAAGGAGCGGCCCCGGGGCCCGGCCCGCCGGTGCCCTTTTTCTCCATCTGGAAAGGGCGCTGCACCAATCCAGGCGTGAAGCAGGGAATTTGTTAGTCCTCAGCCAAGGATCAGCGCCCAGATGAGTGTAGTTCGGTCCGTGACAAGGCCCTCAGCACCCTCGGTGTTCCCTGGGATGGACCAGGGAGTTACCAAGTCCAGCTGCCTGGGGCGGTGGGAACATCCTTGAGGAGGGGGAAAAAGGAGGATGTTAAATAAGTGACTTTGCTGGGGAGAGCTCCAGGCAGGTGCCTGATTTTGTTCCAGCACGTTGTAGGGCTTGTTTTCAACAGAGAAAATAAAATCTCCAATTGTGGTGTAGCTACGGGAATTTTTCGCCATCTATTTTTAAAGGGCTCAGAAATAGCAAGAAATGGGGAGTAAGTGTAATGGCTTCCTCTCACAGCACATCTGGAGAGGTAGAATGTCCTCTAATGTTTCAAGTTAGCACCTGTCTTTGGGAGTGACTTTCAGCAGACTGAAATTGGGGTCAGCCCGTGCTTGTGGGCAGTTATATCAGTGCTTTTCTGAAAGCACTGCCCGATCTCGGCTGAAGGCAGGACAGGAGAACCAAGCAGGTCTAACACTGTTCATCAGAACAAACAGTAGCTGGCAGTAGCTGGACCTGATGGTGCTCACCAGCATGGATCATGAAGGGATGTGGGAGCACCTGTGCTGAAGCCAGAGTTGGTTGATGTTACATTCTTGTGTGTACGACGTGACCCGACCCCTCCTTTCCTCAGAAAAGAGCACAAGAGAAATCTTTATGTAGGAGAGGCTGCACTATTACTTGGTCTCTGTCCTTGGAGGAGCTTGAGGAGTGAAATATGTCCCTGAGAAAGTCTGGAGCATGCTTAGGCAGCCTAGTCTACCCGCTGTGAAAGTCAGCCTGGATCCCTGTGATGCCTTGTGTTGTTGGGCTACACCCAGCCAGAACAGAGGGGAGCAGATAGCTGTTTGGTATCTGTAGTTGAAGGTGAGTTTAATATATGTCGAGTGTCATGGTGGAGCTAAGTTAGAATCATAAAATTGCTCGGGTTGAAAGGGACTCCAGAAGATCATTGTGGTCAACTTTTCATAGGATTTTCCTGGCCCATAAGGTGGGTTATGGGTGCATTATCCCATCCCAATTTCACTTTTCAGTGAATGCAAAACTTGTTTTGTTATTGTTGCTATTATTCCCTGAGTGACAGAAGAGTGAGAGAAATCTGGATCATTCTCAGATCTCAGATGGATGGACAAATCTTACTGTGACATGTGGACATCATGTGGACAGCAGGTGTTTTTTTTCTAATGACTCCATAATTTATTTCTGCAGTCATATAGCCATGTATTAACCAGATGTAATGAGTCTTGTAGGTCTTTTGGACATAGCTGGCCTCAGCAAGGGTGGGTTGAACTTCTGGACTTCTGTAGTTCTGTCTGTTGTACCTGTACAGTGTATTTACAACCTTAATCTCTGATGTCTCCTTGAGTAGACTTTACTTTGTGGGTGTCACTTTGATCTTCTGTCACTTCACCTATACAGAACATATGTTTTTGCTAAAAGGAAGGAATGACGTCTTTAAATTATAGTTACAAGAATATCCAATTGTTATTGCTAGTATTGTTTATTAATTATTGACAAGTTACAAGACTTAATGCTTTTAAATCCATAGTTGGAGAAATAACGTGGTGCTTAGTTATCCTGGTAGAGTTGATCTAGTAAGATGTGTAGGCTTCTCTGTTCCTTGTTCAGGCAGAAACCTGAAATACAAGGGTTGGAGCGTCACAGTGAATGATGGACATATTTTTTCCCAGCTGGAAAAAAATACAGAAGACAATCAGGGCAATAACTTAATAATCATCTCTTTAAAATAGTGTTGATTCACTAATAAGTGATGAGAAGGGAGTAGTGATGGGAAGGAGGGATAGGTAACATTGGATGTTTTTGTTGCCAGCACTGATGTATCTATATGACATGAATTAACCCTGAAAACTGTATATTGGAGGTTTCAGTTTATGTTCTGCTTTTCATTAAAACACTAAAAGATAAAATAAATAAATTGGACCCTAATTTACTTTTTAGTACTTCCTTTTCTGAGTTTTTGTTGTAGTACACCAAGAAAAATATATGTCCTGACATTAATAAATCAGTTACTGGTTTAAGGCAAGAAACCAGAAGCCCAGTAACCTCATTGCGCACTTAACGTTCTTTTCAGATGTTACTTTGCTGATGACTTTTGTTTTTTTTCCTGACTAAGTTAGTGTCCTTAGGCCCTGATTCTATTTTTCAATCTATTTTATATGAGTAATTCTGGCATCTATGCTGAGTCTTGCTGACTTCAGAATGATTCCTTATGCATAGAGGAAAAGTAGAAAAAAATAATTGAGACTATTTATTGACTCTGGGTATATGATGATGTAAACTGTCAGAATAAGCCTTACATGGAAGAACTGAATACAAGAACCTTTAAAATACTAATTTTGGGTATCTGGCCTATTTAGTTTTTATTTAGTCAGTCATATTTGCATTTCCCATCAAATGGCAAATCCATACAAACTGTTTAAAGTGCCTGTCCACAGAAGTAATCCAAATTCAGGGATGTGTTTGTAGCTTAAAACTTAAGCTTCCAAGGAAGTCTTCAATGTTTGTGTTGAAGTGCAAGCGTTCCTAACTAGTGGTGAAAGGCTGAAGTGGTAAGTAAGCCATGAGATGAGATATTCAAATTAAAAAAAATACTGACAGTTCATTTGGGTGGTGCGTGCTGATTTTGTCACCCAAGCAGCTAGTTAATTATTGCTGCAGCAGGAAACAAGAAACGTTTGTTGGTAGCATGTAAACATCTCACATTTTGATGAGCAAGCTTTCTGTTTTTCTTACACCTAGAGCAGCCATTTGATTTCAATTAAAATGCACAGTACCTTTTCCATTAGGAGTGTGTATTTTTTTAGTAGCACAAAGCTTATTCCATAAAAGCATCCACATTTACTTCTAACAATAGAAAAAGTACTGTATCAAAATAATTCACTTTTTATATTATTTTGTTCTCTGAACCTCTTTTTTTGATTGCCTATTAAGTGTCTCAGTTTTTGCATCCATTTTCAAAGCATTGTGTTCGAAAGCGTTTTTTGGGCTTGTTTTGTTTTTCCTATCACTGTTTCTTGTTCTCTGGGTGCTGTAATTACTGAAGGTGCATTTGAGCTTTCTGCCTTCTTTATCAAACTTGCTTTCCCTGTATTTTAGAAATATGCAAAGGTAAGTATAGAAGTTCTCAGATTTGAACAGTGTGTGCTTGGTATCATAGAATGATTTGGGTTAGAAGGGACCTTCAAAATCATGATAGTCCAACCCCTCTGCCACGGAAAGGGACACCTACCACTAGACCAGGTTGTTCAAAGCCTCATCCAGCCTGGCCTTGAATATTTTAAGAGGGTTTTTAATTACTAAGATATTTTATAATAATGTTTGTCATACTTTGAGAGTTCCTGATGCAGAGGAATGTTGCACCTTCCATGCAAATCTGTCTGCTTCATCTTTTTGCTGCATAGGGAAAACCTGGTGTTAGATGCAGGGCAAACATATGGATTTTCCTCAGGAAAGGGAATGTGGCTTTGTGTTCTCTGATGTTTCCTGGCTGGTGTAGTGGCTACACAGAGCCAGGTACATGCAGGCAGGACTTAGAGAAGCACAGTTCTTGCCTCAAGTGGCAATTTCTTTCACATTGGTGAGTGAGCCTGTGATCTCTGAGTGCAGCTCCATTTTGGTTTGTCTTAAGTTCATTTTCAGCTGTAAGAAGTAAATAACCCACTGCTTGCCCTGTCTGACAGGCTCTGGTCAGCATTTAGGTGTGCAGCATCAAGAGTTTGCCCCAGCAGCAGCCTGTTCTGTGCTGGTCTCCTTCATTGTCATGACTGGATGGTCAGCAAATGGGACGGGTTGCTTTGGAGCCATTTCTGTTATTCTCAGGAAGATTTTGAAGATGGCAGCATAACCTGGGCTATCTACTCTTGACATGTTAATTAAAATTGGTACAGAGGTTCCAAGGTATTAGTCAAGGAAGGTAATGTTGGTCATGTCATACTTGTGGCCTTTTTGTTTTCATTGGCATTTTGGAAAGGTTTCTATGCTCACGCTTGAGAACACAGAAGAGTACAGCAAAAGTACAGATAGATATTTAAAGATATTTTCCCAGGGCTTGGAAAGGCCCTTGGCTATACTGTGTGTCAGTTTATAGCCAAAGTGGCAGCACTTTGTGGTGGTGGATCAAAATCGGGGCATGTGCCAGGTCCATAGACCAGCCAGGAGCGGGTTTTGGTTTTTCGTTGTCTTGAGCAGAGCGCGCAGTGGCGTTTGGAGCTAAGAAGGCAGCCTGTCCTTAGGGAAAGAGCAGGAGAATGACAGGGCACAGAGGAGGAGGGTATATGGAACATGGTGTGTTTGATACTGCTGATCTTTTCAGCCATCCTGTGGTGCAGGTGGGCACTTTAAAACCAGCACAATTACTGAGGACCCTTTTGAATGCCCTGTAGAAGCTTTGTAGCTTACATCATTAGTCGTGGGGTTTTGTACTCTTGTTTTTGTGTTGAAGGAGATGTGTGGAAGAAGGCTCTGTGGGCTCATTCTGAAAACATTTCATAACCTCTTAAAAAACAATGAACAAACACACAAGTAAAAGTAAACATTTTAGAGCACAATTGTTCCTGCTGCACAGCAGAAAGTTTCCATTTCCAAAGACCAGGGAGTGTTAAGCAGGGGTTACATCTAGCTGACATTTTAGTGTGTAAGTGGTTTGTTACAGGGCCAATAAGGTGAAGAACTCTTTACAAGGCCTGAAACTGAAAGAACAGCTTTTGTGATAGGAGTCAGGAATGCTGCCTTTTACATAAATTGCTTGTTCCAGACAGCATGTCTCAAGGCTGTTCAGTAATCACAGCACTGATGACTCTTCATTTAAGTAAATCACATAAAGGTGGAAGATTTTGCTTTCTGCTAGAAATCCTTTGGAGGTACCCAGAGCTTTCCTTTGTTCTCAGTAAAGCTGAAGTAGTACTGTAAGGAAATAAAGTTGCTTGCAGGTTGAATAGCTTACAGCTGTGATAGAAACCAATTCAGATTCATTTTGACTTGCTAAAGGTTATGGTTATACCATTATGTACCGCCTGTTGTTTTAATGTGGTGCTTTTAAATGAAGTGCCAGGAATCAGAATTGTCTTTTAGATTCTCTATGGCTGTGCAGAAATGGTTGCCCAAGTTGAAGGGGAGAGTGGTGGAATCCTCTACCTTCAGTATATATGCCATTTGACATTTAAATTTGAAAGCACCCTTAAAAAGTAGTAGAATATGAACTTATATGCAGAGGGAGAGGTTAGAGAGGATGTATTTCATAATTTGTGTAATCTCTCTGGTTTTAGTTCCTGTTCCATATTCACCGTGACAGCTGTTCTGTAAGTATTTCCCTTGCTCATATGAGTATAAATGCTATATAATCTCTTTACCTGGGAGTGGTGAGTCAGTAGTTCGTGAAATTTAAATTCTGAAATGTAGTTTTTACCAACTCCTCTTTGTACTGAGGAGGTAAGGAAGCAGTGGGAATACCAATTTCTGCATATGACTTCCTTCCTAGCCAGTAGTCCAAGCTAGTTGAAATACCAAAAAGTTGCCAGTTAGTCGAGACAGCAGATTTGCTGGTGGCTTGCTGTTCTAAGAAGAAGGAAGTGGTTTTAGCATTTGAATTGTTTCTCATGGCATTGTGTAGAGAAATAGTTTGTTAGTGTCTTTGTTTCTTTTTTGTAATGTAGACTGTAAACTTGCACATAAGTACAGAAGGGGCACTTGTGGAGAGAAATATGTTTTTTCCAGTACAGGAACGAGGGAAATGAGCAGCTCTGGGCTGCAAGTGAACTTTGATTTAAAGAAGAGAGCAAATTAGGAGATTTGTTAGAGAAACTGTTGGTTTTGGAACATCTCTGAAGTTCCAATGTGTGTATATATGTGTATAAAAAAGAGGGAAGTCGTCTAAACTGGAGTCTTATCTCTTCCACTGATCTTGAACTGAAATCTTCCCTAAAATTTTTCCTATACAGACACTGGCATTGGAGTAATGTTTTTTCTACTCATAATATGCTTGATTTTTTCTTTTCATTTTTTCACTTTAAAGTAGAAATGCTCTTATCTCATAGGGAAGACCACTGATCTTCACTTATAATCTGTGCTACGTAAAGGTTTGTTCTGGTAAAACATTTACTTAATGTCAAAATTAGTAGCTTATATATTGAATTATGCTAAGCTTGTATTTCTGTGTGTGCCTTTTAGGTATAGTAGCTTAAATTGGTGGAGAAGATAATATATAGTAAATGAAGATATTAAATACAAAATACTGTCACCCCTCCACATGTATGCACTTTCTGTGGCTTTGTGTTGATTTTCTGTATGTGCTTATAGCATCATTCTGTACACAAATTACTCCAGTTTGAGGTTATTATAAATTCTTTGCTTGCAATGCTTGTTGGCTTTTATGTGAACATGCCTTAAGGGGTGTAACCTTTTAAATCACTTCTGAGAACAAGACTTGTACTCGTGTTTTTGAAGTGTATAAGTACTTCCGAAGAATCATTTTTTGGCCTTTTATTGAGAGACTTTCTTACTGCTTGTAAGAAGGTATTTTGCTGATAGACAGTTTAGAAGCTATGTAGTGAGCTAGATGGTGCAGAAAAGTCTTTGGTCAGTGCTAAATCCACCTCTTACCTACCTGTTAAAACTTTGATTTTTGGTGTGGAGAGAGTGGCATGGTCAAAGTGCTGTCTGTGGTGTGTGGGAGTGTTGGTTGGAAGGCATTTTTGGGGCTCATCAGTCCAGGTACCTTCTCAGAGAAGGATAAGGAATAACAGTAGCTTACTTTCTCTGGCTTAGTCTGTGGAGTCTTGGAAAACCCTGAGGACAAAGATCATCACCAAACCACCTTGCAGATGTGTTTTCTAATGTCCAGTCTGGACCTCCTAAGCTGTTACTTGTGATACCCAGAAGAGTTTGCCTCCATGTTTATGTAATGTGCCTTCAGCTTCAGTTACTATGTGATTACCCCTAGGCAGCCTCTGTCATACTGAACAAACTCAGATCCATCACCTCTTCTCAAGGCTCCATGCCGTTTTACTGACTCATACCAGGTTCTCAAATTCCTTTTCCGCCTGGGGGGTTGAAATAGAACACAGTGTTTGAGCTTCAATCTCACCAGCATTGTGTTTCCTTTGATTGCACTCCTCTTGGCTTTCCCTGATCGAAGTGAGAGCTGACTCCTGGCTTGTATTAAACCTGACAAACAGTTTCATCTGCATATCAATCTCAGTAAGGCTGTTGTTCAACTAGTCTGATCCCAGGGTCCACTGAAGCACCCAGGAGCACAGTTTTTCACTTTGCAAGATTCCTAAGGTTGGCTTATTCCTCAAGTTTATCAAGGTATATCTGAGTTAAATCTCTTTTTGGAGAGTCAACCATTTTTCCTTGTTTAGTATCATCCACAAAATTTCTGAGAATTAATTTTGTGTTCTATTCAGAAGAATATACTGTGAAGATATTGATGAAGATACTGTATGATATTTAGTCCAGTATCAGCCTTTGTGGTGGTGCTTACCTGCTACCAGCAGGATGCTGAGCCACCGATTACTGCTCTTCAAAGTTCAGCAGTCTGGCCTGTGGACGTTCAGTCTAACAGGCCATTTCTCCAACCCTCCTCTGGGAAACTGAGTTAGCCCTAATCGCTAAAAACTGGACTATGTTTCAGATATTTCTGGTAAATACGTCAGGCAAATATTTGAAGCGTTACTAACCAAAGCTAGCTTTGCGTAAGTAAATTCGTATAGGTAAAATGAAGTTTCACAGATAATTCAGTCTTCCAAAGATGACACTGTTTATTTTGGGAGACTTCTGCTGCTGTGAAATGTGGTCTCAGTTGAATAAAATGTGACATTCAGAAGCTCAGTAGAGAGTCCTTCTTCCTTTATTTAACAGAAATACATGGCCTTTTTGCATGTAGGTAAAACTTGTATGTTTGGAATGTACATGTTACTCATTTGAAGTGGTTAGGGTCACTAACTTTGTTTCAAGTACATTATACTATAGTGCCATAACAGCTTCAGTTTTAGAAATATTTCATGTAAATCCTTTAATCTCAAAACACTGGAATAAGCACTGTTGAGTGGTCATTTCTAGTGGCTAAACAGTGCCTAACACTATGAGCCTTGCGCTGTTTTACAGACTTGTAAAAACTCTTCTCAAAACAACTTAAGTTACTTTTCCTTTTTGTAGTAGTGTTTTACTTTAGTTTTTTGCATTATGGCACTAAAAAAATATAGAGAGTTATTCCTCTCATTCAGATAGTCTGTGCCAAGCTTGAATATGAAGGAATAACCATAATTTCATCTTTCAGTAAACATGTGGAAGAGACAGAAACTTAATACGAAATCAGTTTCTGGAGCGGTTAGTAAATCTGTAGTCTCCATTTCAGTTTTGAAACAGTCAATTTTCCACAATTTCAAGTGGCAAGAAAGGAGTGGCCAGTAATGATTTTGATCCAGATCATGGATCTGCCTGACTGGATACAGCATTTTCACATGGTTTGTCAGCCAGAGCCCAGTAGCATGGATCTGTGATCACACTAAATTTCCAGATGTTTTAAGGAATTGGGCAATGGACAACTTTGTAAAGTGAAGGAAAATAGATGTGTTATGTAGGTAACACTTGAAAATGAGACTGATAGCTCTGAAACTTGAATGTGGTCAAATGTGAAACTAAACTATTTTATGTTATTTCCTGAATATCTGGAGTTCAGTAATGGGTTTAAAATCCAGAGAAGCGTTCTTCCCCCCCACATGATTTAAAACCAGAGCTGTTCTAGATTCTACATGTGTCTGCTTCCACCAGAAAAGCTTTTTGTGCCAGGGTGTCAGGACATGTCTAGTGTCATGCAACTAATTTTATGCATATATCATCAGATTAATGTGAGATGAGATCAGTAATGGCAACACGAGGCAACTGGTACCCTGTACCTCATGGACTGTGTTTATCCAGTAGGTCTTAGAGGCACAGATTTTGTCTCTTGTTTTGATTTCAGTATTTTAAGAACCAGCTAATTTTGTCTAATTCTTTTGGAGCTCTTATGAACTGAGCAAAGAGCTGAACAAACACACATTTTGGTATCTTGGAGGCAGATTGGTGGAAGATTTGCTCTCCTACAGAAAAGTATTGATGAAAATCATTAGGAACAAAGTTTAATCTGCTCTTCTTTGTGAAATAAATTTAATTTGTCATTGCTTGTGAGACTTTTTTTAAAAAAGACATATGTAGTGGCAGTGTGAGTTCAGTGCCTAGAAGCTGATGCAGAGCATGGGATGTCAGACAGCACTTTTTGATTGGAAATTGGACCGTGGGGTTTCTTTTGTTACTTGCTTCTGGTACTTACATGGAAAAATAAATCTTTCCAGTGGAATGAGACAGTGAAATTAAGTGAATGGGCGCAGATCAGAAAAGGTAGGTTTTGCAATAAACTGATTAGCAAGGCTAATATTTAATGTATTGGTATCAGGAAGTTTATAGCCCTGTGCAGCATGGATTCAGAAAATTTGTCTGTGTTAGAGCCAAGGTGTTTTATTTTATTTTTTTTTTTTCTTCAGTCCACTGTAATTTTGATTCATGACACCTTGGCCTGTTGTTTTGGTTTTAAATAAGTGTGGTAAGTTAGGCTTTTTTAAGAGAAACAAAGAGAAAAGTGAAATCATCGTAAAACTCTGCTGGTATTGAACAATTCCTTTGAATTTTATGTATTTTTTG
>VZTT01008763.1:75080-88350 GCA_013400855.1 Buphagus erythrorhynchus
CAAAAAATCTGGAGAGGGACTTCTTTCAAGAGCATGTAGGAATAGGACATGGAGTAATGGCCTTAAACTGAATGAGAGTAGATTCAGATTAGATATTAGGAAGAAATCCTTTAAAAGGGTGGTTAAACTATGGGACATGTTGTCCAGAGAATCTGGAGACACCTCATCCCTGGAAGTGTTCAAGGCCAGGTTAGATGGGACTTTAAGCAGCCTGGTCTACTGGAAGGTGTCCCTGCCCACATCAAGAGAGTTGGAACTGCCAGGTCTATAAGGCCCTTTACAACCCAAACCATTTTATGATTCTTTGACTCAAGTAAAGAAGGAAAAGCCAGACTCTTCTCTGTCATCAAGTAACAAAGATGAGAGTCAGTTAAAATTCAGGAAATTACATGTAAATACAAAGTAGATTTTTTTTCCTTTTTAATGTGAGGATGACTGAAGACTGGAACAGGCTGTCCAGAAAAATTGTAGAATCCCCATCCTTGGACATACTCAGAACTCAACTGGGTATAGCCCTGAGCAACCTGCTGTAGGTGACCCTGCTTTGAGCAGGGGACTTGGACAAGACAGTCTCCAGAGGTCCCTGCCAAATTCAATAATTCTGTTATTTGGTGAATCTACATATGTCGTATGTATAAAAGAAAGGTTAAATTATACAAAGGTGAACTTATAAATGAACGTACGCATATTCTACTCTCAGCTATGCCTGATCTGTTGACCAATATAAGCTAAAGTAATGGAAAAATGCCATAGTATGGTCACAGGTTAGAATATTATTGCTGGAACAGTAATGAGTGGCTATTAAATTTTACCCATGAGGTGCTCATGTTTCACCATGGTGTGGGCCATACACTATACAAATACAATTGTAATGTCCCTATCAGGATGGCTAGCTGGCTGTTCAAGCCAACTGGAGTGACTTTAGGCAACGTGTACTTAAATTTTTGTTTAAACTCATGGTCTGGAAATGGTAAGCACACCCCCACAGGTGGTGACACTAAACAAGCAGTATCAGTCACAGGGAGCTGATAGAGGATGGGTGTTCCCATTCTCCTGCTGGCACAATTCCAGGTGATGCCTTGATGATAACGTGGCTCTATCTAGCCATTCAAATGCAAAGCATTCATTTAAAATCGCTGGTTTTAAATTTTTTTTCTGGAGGTGGCATAAACAAATCCTAAATCTTGTGAAATACTTGATGGTCAAAAGGCTGATATATGTTTCAGCTATGCTTAGCACAGAGGCACAGGAGCTGGGGCAGGACAGCAGTCTCTCATTTGCCCTCATTCTCCACAAGGTCATTCCAGCAGCTGACAATGACTGAAATAGAAGCAAGCTTAAGTGCTGTCATCTTTTTGCTTCCAGCTGCTCCCCATATCTAGCTGTATCACTTGGAGATTCCCTGGAAGGCACAGAATTCCCACATAGTAAAGTCAAAGGTAGTCTAATCTCTGTGTACAAAAAAAAATTGGGTGGAAAAAGGTAGAGGTGTGTGTGATCTGAAAGCAGATCACTTAAAAGTAGATCACTTTATGAAGAGCCATACATAAGTAAAAATGCACATACTGGAGTTCCTTTGTCAATTATCTGTTAGGAGCCATTTCTGCTTTTAACATATCTGAATGAGAAGAAAAAATAAGGTGTAATTTCTTGGTTTGTGTTGAGAGACCTGTAGCTGTCCTGCTGTAGCTAGCTAGGTTTTCAGAGTTGAATGCACTGAGTCATTGCAAACACCAGCAGGTTGGAATTTCAGTTCCTGCCCTCCTATTTCGTATCATGCAGCTGCTGGAGCTGAAGAGCAAACAGGCAGCTGGTGGAGAGCTGCCTGCAAGCAGCAGCCTCCTACAATCTGCAGGTGTTGCTGGGCAGAAGCAACTGGGGACCAGCTGGTAGCACCCACCTCCTTTTTGGAATCAGTAGAGGGGACATAAATCAGCAGCACAGGAAGAATGGAGGAAATGCCTGTCTTTGCTTGGCTGTTGTGGAGCTCTGCTGTTTGCTACCTCGGTGGGCTGGTTAGCAGGGCTGAATCCAAGCTGCTAGTTCAGGACACACTGATGATCCCTCCAGTGATCCCAAGTTTTAAATGTCAAATATCTTATAAAAAAGTTAAAAAGCAAGCTGAAGGTAATGGATGGCAATCACTTAGATGACGTCAGTTATTTGGAGAGAAGCAGCTATTCAATGCTATGGTCATGTGGCTACAACATACCAAAAGACCACAGGCATGGGAGTCAGTAATTATTGCTATTATTTTCATTACAGATTTATATGGCAGGTGCTACTTTCACCTGGTTCATATGATGATTAAATAATAAACTGTTAACAGCTTATAAGCTCCACTATCTGTTCCAGCTCNTTGTACTTTCTAACTGAAAATCCTAAGAAGCTAAAATTTTTTTGCAGTTTCGGATGAGCTTCATGTGGGCACTTGGATATTGCAAATGTCCCACTGTGTGTATGTAGAGGTGCTCTCTATGGTTAGGAGCTGAGACCTTTGGCATGATCTATAAATCTTTCTTTTTCCTCCTTTTTTACAAGAAAAAGAATCTATCAGATTCTCTTCTGTTCAACTAAGGATGCCTTCATAGTTTTAAGAGGTGTTCCTTATACTTGTATTTTTTTTTTCTATTCACCAATAAGATTGTCACACCTGTATTTTCTTGCCAACTTCCTGGTTGATGTGTGCAAGAGATCAGCATGTAGCTTGCTTGAATTCGTTTCTCATGTAGCTGTTGTGCAGAACCAGTCCTACTTTTTGGTCTTGACTGTCCTGGTTCAGCTCAAAAAATAAATAGCATTCTTATAGCTGGTAAATTAAAGTAGAGTCATCATAAAAGCCTAAGAATTACTGTAAGAAGTAGCAAGCTGCATCTTGAATTTTGAAACCATCCTTTTGGTAATTGACACTGCTATGTCAATGAAACTTAAGCATGAATGCACCATAATAATAAGAATTTTCCAACTGTCTCCTTGAGTCAGATTGGTTTTGAAATAAAACCAACCTATTTTTTTTTGTTAAATATAGAAAATGTAGGAATATAAAACTCCTGATATGAGTACCTCTACTTTTTAACTATTTCAGTTGCAGACTGTGAGACTTTCTGGGAGATGTCTTAACATTGTGAGACACTTCAGCAAAGTTAGTGGGCCCATTTATTGTTGAATGTGCATTTGTCTAGCAGAACTTGGGTTTACATTACTCACAGGCTTTTTAGTTCCTTTGGATTTGGGAGATGAGGAAAAAGAGTTTAATTTAACAAATATTTTTCAGATAACTGACACATGCCTTGGAAGACTAAAGATGCTTAAAGGGGCACATGGTGTGATTCTTGGGGGTGTCCTGTTTGGGGACAGGAGTTGAACTTTGATGACCTTTGTGGGTCCCTTCCAACTCAGCATATTCTATATTTCTATGGTCAAATTAAAAGAATAAAGATGTTAATTTAAAAGATGAAGTGTTGAATTCACAAAGGTCTGGGGAAAATGAAACTGGTGCTTTGTGTTTACAGGTAATTTAAATTGAAAAGCAAAATTGTTCCAGGGGTATTATTCTTACTGCACAATCATAAGGTTTTCTTCCTGTCACTAACATTGCTCATGTAAAAAAAGTTACTCCTTTTGCTCTGCAGTACCTGATACTACTAGCAAGAGCCCCTCCAGGAAAGTCCCAAGAGTTTTGCCTTCATGAGAGTGCACCCTGTTGCCATTTTTCTTTCCTGTTGCCTGTTTGGTGAGCAAACAAACCTTTTGAGCGTGCATTCAGTGATCTGGTTCACACACAGTAGAGATACTTCAGCTTCCAAATTTGTTATGCATCTGTCTTACTGCTATGTCTAAAAATTTTAATGCCAAGCTCTATTCTTGGCCACTTGTCAAAAGATAATTTTTAAATTATTGTACAGGAATGCTAATGTTCAAGTCAGCCCTTAAGTGAATCTCAAATTGAACACCCTTGGCTTTCTCTGACTGCATCAGCTGGTATGGTAAATTCAGCTCTCCTTGCAAAATGCTTTATATAGAAACCTTGCTAGATAAAATGCTTTGTTTCAAGTAGAAGATACATTGTGCTGGAGCTGAATTCTGTAAAGCCTTCTAACCATTTCCAGAGCAGTCCCGCTCTCCGGTTTGCTTGGTTTCCTGAAATCTGCCTTGTGTGTGAGTCTCGCCCGGGATGACTCGCAGAGCTGGTGAGCAGGAATCTCTTAATAGCAGTAGCCCTGGGTGTTGGTTCTCTGCTCTGTGGCACCATAGCAATTTGGGAGTGGCTTTGTTTAATTCATAATCAAAATATCCTACTTGCTACCTTTAGTTTGACTAGGGAAATGGAGAGGGGGAGAGACAAAGAGAGCAAGCCTACCTGTGGCTTGTAACAGTAATGAGGTTTAAATATTACTGCAGAAAAATGACAGAGTTTATTCTGTCCATGAAGGAAGATACTCTTTTATTTTCTCATTGTGTGCTCTATGCAAGGTGGAATTGCGTTCTGAATTTGTTGGAGACAACATCCTAATGCAGGAATGCAGCTCTCAGCAAATCTGAGATGGATGAAAGTTAATGCTGGGCTTACTCTGCCGGTTGAACAGTAGTTTGCAGCTAAGTCGTACCAAAAATATTTCTACAATTCTTCGATCAGGAAATGAATTGGATATAAAACTAAATGCAAAAAAAAGCTCCACCCTACAGTTTTAGGGGTTTTGTTATATTATTCTATGTTTTTGAGATTGTGTTATTCGCCAGTTCATGCTAAGTAATGAATTTAGCAAAGATATTAATGAAAGACCCACCAACATCTCTTTGTGCATTTGCTACAGTTGCCAGGTTTGATAATTAGGAAAATACACACATATTTGGAGGTTGGAGTAATAACAGTTCTTTGTTTTGGTGACAGCTATCCCTGCCCTTGGGCCTATTCATAGGGTCTGCATCATGAAACTTCAAAATGACAGTGAGATTCAGGCCACCATTCATTCATTCATTCATTCATTCATTTTTTTTTCCTCAGGCTTCTGCAGAAGGATGAAAACTATGATTTAGGCAAGGTTTTTAGAAGGGATGACTGGGGATCCAGAGAGTGATTTGTTGTCAACCAAACATTTTAAACAAAAAAAGTAACTTAAAAAAAGTGCTTGATCCAAGTCTTGAATTTTTGCTGTGTCAAATTGTCCTTTTGAAATTAAAAAAAAATCTGTTTGGATATGAAAAGTAAGATTTGTTGCAAAATTTCTCTTTGAAGTAAAAATTTGTTTAGAAAAAGTAATTATTTTGGCTTCACTTCCCAAAATGAGACTGTCAAAGACAATTGCTTGTACTTGTGGAGATCCACAGTGTGAATAATTCTCTAAGTGAAAGCATGAGTCAGTTACAAAGTCGATGTTTTAGAAAGGACTTAACCAGTTGAACAGTCTGATGGGAGATTGGTAAGATTAAATCAGTTAAATCATAATTAGATGGTGGGGTAAGATGTAGCATGACACATGACATTTGTAATTTTCCATAAAGTCTCCTGCTCCTGGTAGAAAATCAGATAGTGGAATTTTGCCTTATAGAGCAAAATGGAGAATTTAAGTACTACTTGAAGCTTAGAGAGGCTCTAAAATTTGTTAGAACAAGAGATTCAAATTTTTGAAATTGCTGTTCATTCAACCTGCAAGTTTAGGACAAAATGCCCCTGAAATCTAAGCAATTTTGGACTCAACACTTTGATCTATGACCTGGATTTGCATTTTGTGCCTACCATTACTAAATTTACGTGTGACTTTCTACTAAGTCACCGTCATGTTCTTGTTGATTAGAAATACTTTGTTAAATAAGGTTTAGGTGTTTAGCACTGCACAATGTCTACAGCTTTTACCATTCTGAAGGAGTTTGTTTTGGACATGAACCTGGGTCGTTCCAGAGTTCTTGTGGGGCATCTTAATATGACATCTACACTTTGAATCCTGTTTTTCATTGGGGCTCTACCATTTATGCCTCCAAAGATGAAATCAAATAACCAACTGTAAAGCTCTAAAGTTATTCACATAGATCAATGCAGTTATGAAACTGTGTCAATGAAACTGAGTTGGGAAACTGTTACTATTATAACAAGAAAAGGAGAAATTATATAAATGGAGATGCAAGAGCACAGGGTGCTTGTGAGGTTGATGGAGTCCCTTATGCCAGAGCTACTGGAGCAGAGTGTTGTTGTAAGTACACACAGCAGTGGAGGAGTTGGCAGGTCACAGCATAGCCACACAAATGTTTGGAAAAGCTTCTCCTTTTGAGTGGCAAATCTTAGCTTATCTGATATAATACTGTGCAAAAATTGGCCTAAGCACCGCTGGAGTTATTTGGGACACAGGAGTGATCATACTGTCATTTTGACTGATGAAATGCACCAGGCTCACCATTATGGGTAATCAGTTAATTGCTTGGCCAAGTGCCTTCATTTCTAAATTCCTCTTCAGTCACTGAAGAACTTCCCCTTTCTTCTTGGGTGAGCTTTGCCACAGTGCTGAGTAGCCCTTCCTTTGCCAGGTCTATATGAAGAGTTTCACTTCTGCCAGACATGGTTTTAAGGTTAAGCTGTCTGAGGTACAGCTTGTGTGTCATGTGTTAGTGCTCAGTTGTGTCCTGGTTCCTGTCCAGTTCCTGGGGACTGGCTTTTAACAGAACCACCAGCTTAGAGTGAGATCTCAGCCCTCCCCCTGAATGACCTGGGGGCACGATGTATGTGTTTGTGATTATAACTCTTGGTTTGAAAACAATGTGGCAGGGCAACTTTTTGTTACTGACTCAGGTTTTTAAATTCATCCTTAATTTTTCCCAGTTATAGTGATCTCAATATTTAATAATCTTTGAAATATTGTCCCTGTGGCACAGAATATGGAAGTTTAACTCAATATAATGCAGGGGTGTAGCAGGTGTGTGTTCAGGCATCCTGAACAGGATGTGCTGGCGGAAGTGTCCTGGAACTACCTTCCTCTTAATTCCTGCATTTAGCTCACTTGCAAAGCTAATTGGATATAGTTTCTTCATGTAAGCAGTAGCTTGGCTTGTACTTCCACTTTGTTTAATGACTAATCTCTTTCAATCTATATATGTTTAATCAGGAGATGACCTAGGTCAGATAATAAGTCTGCTGCAAATGTTCTATTTGCAGCATGTTGTGCTAAGCAATAGCAAATCTCTTGAGTATTCTTGTAATGCAAATCCCTTTCGAATCACTTTTACTGATGGAGAGAAAATGTGTCAGCTTGTGAGGGGCTGCCTGCCTATTCCTGATTGACTTGATGTTTTCAGGAAGTTTCAGGGAATAAATATACCCATGCTATATTTATCCATGATGGTTTCAATTTGTCAAGCTGCTGCTAATTTAAGTTGCAAAGAACTTCCTTTAGTATTAAGCAATTATTTCTAGGTTGATTAGTCTTAACTAATTTGTCCTAAATCTCAGACTTGTGCCAAATCTTATGTACTTTTATTCCTGCTGTTTACTGTTTCTATAAAGGCAAATCTCTATATGTTATTAAAATCTGATCCACAGATTTCAAATTGCCATGTCTGTCTGTCAATCTACATTTTAAAAGCATGTATGTATGTATGTATGTATGTATGTATGTATCTATCTATCTATCTATCTATCTATCTATCTCTATACACATGCAGACTCCAGATAGGATAAAGGGTCTTGCAGTGATGCAGAAGGCCTCTTTTTCAGTTAGTATTTGGGAACAGGAAACAAGCTTCTTTTGTGGTGGTAATTTTAAACATTTTATATCTATTAAGACCACTGCTCACTGTTGCAAAATTGAAAAACCTCGTGGACTTTTCTGGGTTTTTTTTATGAGGAGTGACATCAAGACTGTCCATCAGAGGGTCTTTCCATTGTGGTCACCAGACAACCCTGCTCCTCTCTGTGTGAATTTACTCCTAACCAGTAAGCCATGCCTGGGACTGGGGACTGCCAAGTTGGATGAATCTGCCCCTTGACAAAGGACATGCTGTCTCATTACAGTGCCTAGCATGATGTCAATGATGTGGTTGGTGCTTGCTGAGATCACTGCTTCTCTGGTGAAGGGGAGGGCAGGAGGTCAGCCCTGCCAGCCCAGCCTGAGGGATGCCTCTGTGCTGGCTCTAATTGTGCTCCTGTGGCGAGGAGCTCAGAAATGAGAGACTAAACAACTGCACTAAGCTGCTGTGCTGGGACGACTATTGGGAGGTTTTTCACATGGTAGCCTGTTCAACAAAGCCCCTAAATATACCCATGCTGGGGCATGGCTGTCATTCTGACCCTGGCTATTTGTTTCCTTCTTGCCTTGATTATTGAAGATTAATATTCTGCCTTCTTGCCCCCTGTAATATTCTGGTCTTGAGGGAGCATAGGAAACAGCTTATCCTATCAAATGAAGTGATAGGGAATGATTCTTGAATGCTTGATCATTCTTGTCATACTGTTTGACAACTCTTTTTGTGTTGTAAATGTGCAGTAAGACCTTTGATCCCTGAGCTGGTCACGTTAAGTTCACTGCTCAGGCTGAGGCCCTGCTGTGCATTCAGTGAAGGTTTTTTATCTGTGGAAGAGAATTAAGGGACACAGAATGCTTTGTGCAAACCAGCCTGGGAGGATAGATGTGTTCTGGAAATTAAGCTGTGCCTCTGCAGAGGGAGTGGCATTGCTGTGCAGGCTGGTGGCTGCGGCAGCTGGACACAGCTTTGCCTTGCCCTGTTTGCATAGCTGGGTGGATGCTGGAGACAAGGGCAAGGTGGACAGGAACTTGGACTGGTTTGCCTGCCATGCACAGGGTCCTCGATGAAACACAGGAGTCATCATGTGGTGAAAAGGGAAGAAAGCTGCCCTGTGCCAAAAAGGGAGAGTGTGATGGTCACTGACAGCTCTTCCTGCCTGGATACACTTTTGTGCTGGAGGAGGAAATGAAAAGTCAGGGTGGTGATACCCATGCTTATGATATGTACATCCTGTAGTATAGGAAAGGATGCTGTTGTCTCCCACAAAAGCTCCCACAAACCCTGTAGGAACAATTGCAACCACTCCTGACATGACTAACCCTGAGCAACTGCTTAGCAGAGCCCATGGTGAATAGCTGCATTGTGAAGGGCTTGGCTCTCTTCTGCTCTCCTAGGTGCTTCAGAAAGAGGGATCTCTAAATGAAGATAAATAGAATCAGTGATATAATAAACCAATGACAAAGAAATGTTAAGCAAAAATCAAAATTGTATGCAGGAGCTGGAAGTTTGCTGTCATGGATACATGCCCATTTCTGCGTTATTTTAATTGTGCAATTGAATTTATGTTTCAGAAAACATGAAGTGCTGTTTTGATAAAAAAAACCTATAACACCTATAGTTTAACCTAAAAATAAGTACTTTAATTACAGCCGTTTTTCTCTGATTGTGAAAATTCCTTTGATTTATGAATATTACTTAGATTATGTGCCCTGATGATACAATAATTTTCTAATTGTTTATGAGTGAAATTCACTGGAGAAGTATTTCCTTATTTATACCCCTTGCTGTGGAAGCTGCATTCTTGACTTCTTTGATTAATTTACCAGCTCAATTAATCCCAGGGGCCTTCCTTTGGTCATGCCCACAATTCCTTTCCTTCTTCCAGGAAGGAGCAAGGCATTGGCACAAACTGCCTACACGAGGAAGCTGCATGTCCTGGAGATATGAGAGAGAGAGCAATGTATAATCCCTGTAAATGGGGATGCCAGATTCCAGAGCTCCTTTCCTAGGAAATCCATGCTGGCAAATGGCAGTTTAAAGTAGCTCAGATCAGCCTCTCTTTGATGCAATTTTTTTTCTTCTTCACTGGAGAAAAGATCCTATAAAGGCACATTTTGCACTGTTGTTCTTTACAGCCTGTGCCACTCCATCTTCTGTTGAGTAGGACAAGACTCTATGTTACAATATTTGTCTTAAATACCTGTCAGTGATGACTCTCCCTTCCCCAGGCAGACACTGACAGCTGACTCATGCTATTTTTCCTAGAGAATGACAGCCTCAAGGCTTTAATTTTTGGCTTAATTCTAACTTGAGTTCAGGAAAATATCATTTAAGATATACAGAGGAATTTTTCAGTGAATAGCTTATCTCTTTCTCTACTGTCTTCCAAACTCAGTCTTACTTTTGACATTGCTTTCTTTCATGTTTCTCCTCTTAAATCAAGGGAGTATAAACATTTTGTGCAGACAAGGCAACAATGACCAGGAGGATTGAGATGCATGTACACATTTTAAAAACAAATTAAAGAAGTGTATCACTGCTATGTTCCCTAGTATGCAATGTTTTGCAATAAATTAACTCATGGTTTAGTAGCATGGATTGTGAAATTTTATCATCCCCACCTACAGTCCCTTTTGCTGTTTTATCCAAATAATTAGTTGAAACATAAAGATGAATTTTAGGTTCCATATGTTGTAAGTGGTTTTGTCAACAAGAAGAGGAAATAACACAGCTATAGCGAGAGAATACATTTTTCAAGTTTAATGTGTAGAATGGCTACACTTATGTAAGTTGCTTATATAAGTTATCACTTACTTCATCAATTTGCACCTAAAATTAACAAAGAAATCTGTTTTATTCAGGATCTACTCTTGCCTAGCATTGTCACTTCAGCTGTGTAAAAGCTGTCCTTTCTCTATTAAAGAAGCTAATTTCTATCTGCTGTTCTACTCTGGTTTCACAAAGTCCAGCTTATATAGGAGATAAGTTTGAAAATTTTCTGTAATGATCACACAGGAAATGCTTTGGTAACTGAGGATAATTAGAGATGTTTTTTGTTTCCTGAAGAGGTGCATAAAGAAGTGATTAGAACCAACATATGCCAGGAGGAGGCAGCCTTTCTATATCAAGTTTTTATAACAAGAGATTATAACCACTCACAGTTTAGCTGCAGAAACACACTGGCAATATGTTTGATGTTTCATACAGTAAGTTTATATCCTTCTTATAGATAATAAAATCAGTCATTAAAAATACTGCCACCCAATACAGGAGAGNGCAATATGTTTGATGTTTCATAGAGTAAGTTTATATCCTTCTTATAGATAATAAAATCAGTCATTAAAAATACTACCACCCAATACAGGAGAGACGACACATTCCAAATATGTATTAACATTGCATGAAAGCACTTGATGTGTAGGGAAATCACAGGCAATGATAGGTCCTCATGTGCTTGTGCACACTCCCCTTCAGGTATCAGTAGGGAATTCAGGCATCTGTTCAAACCAAAGCACTTCATGCTAACAGTTTATCTGATTTTGGAGTAATATTCCTAAAATAAGAGAAAAGAACTTGTATGGAAACTTCAGGACTCCATAGCTAGGTGCACAATGAAGGCCAAGGCTCTGCTCTGAGGCAATTGCTGTTCTCCAAATAGAAGTTAGCTTCATATTTGGTAGATACAGTGCCAAGGCTTTATTTCTCTTGCCACCTGCCTTAGATTGTAGTGGATACTCTGCCCTTGAAACGTAAGCTTCTCCCTTTAATTTGTACAAGGCCAACTAGCATTTAGCTAGTAGTTAAAGTTCAGATAAGCTCATAACAATCAAGGGATTATGATTATTGTTTAATCACGTGTCAAAATGAGCCAAGGAGAGCAATGATGACAGCTACCATAGCTTCCCTTCATCAAGGCAGAGCCAGCATTTTTGATTAGGAATAGTGCGTTTTACTTGTGTAGTAACCACTCACCTCAAGTACCATGTGAGGAGCATAATGGCCAAAAAAGGGAAATGTGCTCATGGTAGCAATGTATGCTGCTGTTGGGGCTGAGTTCTGTCCTCACTCCATGGCAGCAGAGAATTGTTTGGGTTGGGAGGACCTTAAAGATCATCAATTTCCAAACCCCCTTCCATGGTCAGGGACAACTTCCACTGGACCAGGTGGGTCAGGGTCCCATCCAAGCTGGCCTTGGATCATCCCTTAGAGTCCTAGTGAGCCCAGCAACTGCATGCAGACCTCTAATTCCTCCCATTTGTTCCCCATGCCATGCGTGTCTGTGGACAGGCAGTATAGAGGGCACCCAGTTGTGTTGTTTACCCACAAAGGAGATGGGAGCCATAATCCTGCCACCTGTCCTTCCCCCACCCCTGTATCAGCATGCAAAGCAATCTACAGTTTAATAAGTGAAATACCCCTAAAAGTGTATTTTTTATTCCCAATTTATCAAGCATAGCCAATACCTTCACAAATTGTGCGTACAAATATGTAAGGTTTTTATTTTTCTCTGCACTGTTTTAAATTATCATAATTACTTTTATGGGAGATTTTGCTTGTTTTTCAACTTTGCTGTTTCAAAATGGGGCTATGAGCCTGACATCTTTTTGGTAACTTGCCCCTGTAGTCCCTATGTAATTTGAATATTTCTATGATTTATCAGCATATTGCCACAAACATATTTACCCTACATAACTAAAATATACATTTAGTGTCATGCCAAAGTATTTACTGGCGCTGGCAATGCTTGCTATTGTTAGACTTGGAACCACAGTTTCTTTAAATGAATTTCAGCTTTACCTGGAGACGTGGTAGCTACTAAAAAACCTCTAGCACTGTAGATAGAACTGTGGTATTATTAGAACTGTGGAATTATGTTTACCAAAAGTATTTTGGGAATTCACTCTTTCTCAGACATTGTTACTTCTAGGTTTATGGCTCAGTAGACCATGTTATGAAACTATATAGCAGGAAGACTTTTCTTTAGCTTTCTTGGTGAGTCATCCTTTCAAAGGACCTGTATCCTTTGATTTGTTTCAGTGCAGGAAGGAAAGGTTTTATTGTTTGTGTGTTGGTTGTCCAAAATTGTGGATACTCTCTTTCATTTGTCTTAGTACCATGCCTTTTCTTCCTTAATTTGAGGAATATAAATGACTGATAGAACAGATTCCACAGTCAGAAAGAGGCAGTGCTAATTAGTTGCTGTGTTTTTCCATTAATGTTAGCTGGAAAAAGACACCCTCAGTTCCATGACCTGACACATGCTTTTTGTGTGGTCTTAACCAACTTGTGTTTTAGTTCCTTCTCTATAAAAATGTGGAAAGCTAAACATCCTTAGCTCCTGCAACTCACTTCAGGGTAAATAACCAAAGGAGCTGTCAGTCTCTTTAATGCTGCTTCCATTAAGGTAGGAGACCTTCAGGCAGCACACCTGCCTGCCTGTGGAAACAGCTTCGCCTAGTGCTTAAGGTGTTTGGTCCTTTGTGCTCCAGAGATGCCCTATAGCTGTACCTAGGGCTGTACAAGCTCAGCTCACCATCTG